>VMDO01037570.1:0-14223 GCA_007922755.1 Pedetes capensis | reverse complement strand
CTTTATTTTAGGTATCTTTTTGTATTTAGTGCTGCTTATAAAATGGCGTTAAACATCATTTCTTCATGTATGTTTTAAATTTTTCTCCTTTAATGTCCTTTTACATTAATTTGCGTGTGTGCATTTGGGTGTTAAGGAAGTATACATAATGTAATATTTTAATTATTCAATTATCTAAAAGACTATTCTATTGCTTTCATGCATTCATTATTGCTTGCCTATTCATAGAATTATTAATTTTCAGATTTATCTTTAAATAAATGTCTCTATTCTCTTATTCACTGTACATAAGAAAATGCGGAGCAATTTTTTCCATGGTAGTTTTTTTTCCCATTGTTGCACTTTTTTCTTGGTGTTTGCCATTTAGTGTATGTGGTTAATAGCAACAAGTAATACCATTTGGTATTGATAGAACCATTTCAAATTATTAAAATAGAGCTCTCCTAAATTATTATTTAGATCTGGGTTCAGCAAGTGTTTTGCTTTTGTTGTTGTTTTGGGTTTGTTTTGTTTTGTGGCACTGGGGATTAATCCTAGGGCTTTTCACTAGGCAAGCACTCTTGCACTGAGCTACATCCCCAGCTCTTTTTTAAACTGTATTTTGAGACAAGATCTCATTAAGTTGTACGGGTGGCCTCTGGCCTCAAACCTGTGCCTCCTGCCTAAACCTCCCAAGTCACAAGGATTATGGGAACACGCTACCATGTCTGGTGAGGCATGTGTTCTTGCTGTTGGCCATTCATTCCTTTTGTTCTTAATTCCCTTGATTTCATCTGCTATTAGAAATGCAAAAGAAAAGAAACCACAAACAATTCATTTAACTAAGACTCTACCAGAGTTGGTTTATTTATTTGACCTTCGTGTAATATCTTTCTGGTTTACATTTGAGAGGCAGAGATGTTAGTATTATTACCTTGGCACAGACCTCAGTAAATAATTCAGTCAATCAAAATTACAGATATTTCAGAGGTTGAGAGTTGCTATCTCTGGACCACTATAATATCAGAATTCTAGAGGGTGCATAAGACTTTCTGGAAAGGAGAGTTTAGGTTGCAGAATAAAAATATTTTTTCCTGCAGCTCCAAAAAATAAAATAAATAAAAAGTGTTTTCTTCTTTAACATGCGAATATCTTGTTTGGCAGTAGTTAGAGGAACCTGTGGTTCTTAAGACTAGGTGCTGGGATTATGTTAGCACTGGGAGAAAAAGAGATATTACTGAGGAGCTAAAGGCTTACAGGAAAAGAGGCCAAAGTAAGATTATTAAAAATTGGACTATGAGCCATTTATATGTGGCTGCCCATTTTCAGGAAAAAAAAATGTCTAGGTTGATTCTTCACTATCTCTCTTTATAATCTTTCTTTTTTCATAATTTCTGCTTGTCTTTCTGTCTGCATTCTCACAATTGCAAAGTTTGTCCTTTGCATTGTATGCTGATTACATTTTTGGCAGTGTTAAATATACTTTCTAACAACAACAATTGCTTTCATGGTCCATTCTAATGTTGCATTTAAATTTTCCACTGGTTTCTAATTCTTTCCAGCTTCCATTTTACTTCAGTGTCTTTCTTGGTTCTAGTTAACTTTCCCACAATGTGAGTGCTCTTGAGCTTTTCTACCATTTTTCACAGTATATACTATTTTCAAATGAAAACCTCATTCTCTTTACTGAGTGCTGTATTCTTTTTGTGTTGTGGAATTGTTGCAGAAAAATTTAAATCAAAAGTTAAGATGTCAGGTTTGCTTCAAATGTAATTACTAGAATTTCATGTTCCTTGTTTAAAACTTATTCCATCCTGTAAGTCACCTCCTGTCTCCTTGCTGCTTCTGTGCCTGTCTCCACTCTGAAGCCACTTCCCGATTTCTCACAACTGCTAGACTCAGTCTATCTAATGTACTCTCCACCCTGTAAGCTACTTCCCGATTTCTTATATCATGTAGATGTTACCCGCCTGTCTCCATGGTAACTAGCTTAACCCACCTACAGATGATCATGTAGGCAGTGCACGTGTGGTTTCAACTGACAACCTCCACGTTGTGGACTATATAACCCCAGAAGAACTGGGGTTTGGGTCAGTCCTGAGAGGATTTGTTTCTGTGGGCTGACCTTGCTATGTTGTTGTTGTTGTTGTTAGGTGCCGTCGAGTCGGTATCCAACTCATAGCGACCCTACATACAACAGGCGAAACACTATTGTCAGTGCTTCTCTGCTGTTCATAGGGTTTTCAATGGCAGATTGATTATTGGGAGCAGGTTGCCAGGTCCTTCTCCCAAGACCTTGCTATAGCAATACCTTTTTTATTTTACCCAACTCCTGAGTCTCTCGAAGTACTTTCAGTTTTCTCACACTGCTTCATAATCTCTACATGATCCTTATTGATCCTTTAAAAGGACAGTCCTGTGTATAGAGGTGAATTCAGCCCCCCTTTTCTTGTAAAACAGAGATATTTATGGCCCAGTGCTGTTCCTAGTAATGTTCCTGATGTGATTTTACTCCACTGAGAAGGAATGGTCTCTTGCTCTTGCTTGGTTGTTGTCTGTTCCTATTAGAGTGCTTGCTTGAGAACTCAGTTTGCTGTTTTCTCCCTGCCAGTATCAGTACACGAAAGCCTCCCAGACAGCAATGATTCCACAGCTCTCTCACTTTCTGCACTTTCCTACTATCAAGCTCTTCCTCAAAAGGTGGTGTTCCATAGTCAGATATGTTACAATCCCAAGGAGTTACATTATGCAAATAGGTGCCTTGGAAGAGTTACTGGTAAAGGTGAAAGAGATAAGAAATCCCTTTGTCTTTCTCAAAAAGTCATTTTGCATAGGACTAGGGCAACTCCTGGGGGAGGGGCTTAGCTCAGTTGGTAGAGTGCTACTCTGTATTTGACCTCCAGCACCACAAAAATAGGAGAAGGACTTGGCAGCCCTCTGGAGAAACAATCAGCCATTGAAAACCCTATGAACGGCAGAGGTGCACTGACATAGAGCAGGGCATGGCACAGGGTTGGTTCGGTCGGGTTTCGTCCTGTTGTACATAGGGTGGCTATGCATCAGACTAGACTGGATGGTACCTAACAGCAACAAGGGGACTCCTATGCTTATATTTAGAGAAGTTCTTTGAAGAGTCTCTGAAGTGAGGATCTGCAACAATGTTGGCTGGAAATTTCCTCATGTCTTCTTTTTTCGGCTCTTCTGTTTCAGAGATATTTTCTCTCTTAGTCAAAATTCCTCTGAGGATATTGCAAGCAGCTATTTAATATTACCTGTGCTGCTCTACTTTGCATTCCCCATGCTTTTATGAATATTTTAATAAATGGGTGAAGGAAAAAAAAACAATTCTTTTCGGTATCTGTTTTTTAAATTTTTAAATCGAGGAGTCTAACAGTGTTAGGAAGTTACTAGCTTGCCAGTACCTGATTCATGTGTTTTTGACCTTGACACCACAGCACAAATCTGTACATCCAGCCAGAACCAAATGAAGCTGTGGGAAGCACTTAAAAGTCAGCAGGCAGTTTATTCAGGGCCTTGTCCCATGACACATCATTATACGAGTTGCATGTGGGATATCTAACAAAAATCCAAGCAGGTCTCCAACAGGCAATGGTTCAAAGCAATTAAGTTTAAATCACTAATTTTGGAGAGAGAGTTATTAGATGGAGAATTTTGTTTTCTTATTGAAAAGAATAATGGCTGTAAAAATTGCCTTCAGGGATCAGAAATGGTCGTTCATGGCACAGAATATGTGGGAGTTTGGCAAATGAAAAACCCTTGGTACTGTCTGGAAAGGTAAATACTTGTATCTATTGTTATTCCACATAGGTATACCACATAGAACATAATCAAGAGATGCTGCAAATTTGGAAAATGGTTTCTACTCCCAGATGATATGTGCTACCATTTTAGAGAGTGTGATATAGAGACAGTTGCCTTCAAAAGATCTTTTTTTAAAAATGCTTTTTGCCTTTTATTTTTGTTTTTGATTGATATGATTTAATTATACATATGAATAGGGTTCAGTATGATTTTTTTTTTCCATCCATGCATATAGTATGCAGTGATCAAATCCAAGCTCCTTTTATCTACTCATCCTTTGAATTTTGTTTTTTTAAGAGAGTAGTTGTCTACTGCTTCACACAGAAAGTATTTTAATTTTTTAAATTTAAATTCACTTTTAACTGATACTTAAAATTACTCATGTTAATGGGATATACAGTAATGTTTTTATACATGTATGCATTGCATAATGATTAAATCAAGCTAAACATATCTATTGCCTCACATATTTCTCATTTCTTTATGGTAAACTTTGAAAGTACTTTTTCTAGCTTTTTGAAATATATACTATGTTTGTTTTTGTCATCTATTGTCACCCTTTTGTGCAATAGCACACCAGAACTTCTTGTTCATATCATACTATAGCTTAGTACCCCTTGATTAACCTTTCCCTACCTATCCTTCCTTCCCCCTCCTACTCTACCTGGGCTCTGGTAACATCCTTCTACTCTGAATTTCCATGAAATCAACTTCTATGGATTCCACATATGAGTGAGATCATGTGCTACTTCTCTGTCTGTGCATGGCTTATTTTTCTTAGCATAATGACTTCCTGTTCCACCTAAGTTGTTGCATCCTTTTTATGGCTGCATGGTATTCTAATATGTATATGTACTGGTTTTCTTTATTCATTCATCAGTTGGTGTGCATTTAGATTATTTCCATTTCTTGGCTGCAGTGAACATGGGAGTGCAAATGTCTCTTTGACATACTGATCTCATTTCTTTTGGGTATATCCCCAGGGGTGAGATTGCTGGGTTAATGATAGTTCTATTTTTAATTTTTTGAGGAACTCCTATACTGTTTTCCATAATGGCTGTACTAATTTACATTCCCATCAATGGTGTGCAAGTGTTCCCTTTTCTCCATATCCTAACCAATACTTGTTATCTTTAGGCTTTTTATTTTTATTTAGTCATAGCCATTCTTCCTGGAGTGAAGTCACCTTGTATTGTGGCTTTGATTTGCATTTTTTTGATTAATGATGTTGAACAATTTTTCCGTATATCCCTGGGTCATTTGTATGTCTTCTTTTGAAAAATGTCTATTAGATCTATTGACCATTTTTAATTTTTTTTTCCTATTCTTTATGTTCCTTAATTTTAACTGCCTGCAGCCGTAGTTCTGTGGCATCCGATCCCGTCAGATCTTGGAAGCTAAGCAGGGTTGGGCCTGGTTAGTACCTGGATGGGAGACCGCCTGGGAACACCAGAAGCTGTAGGCTTGGGAGAAGGACCTGGCAACCCCCTCCCAAAAATCAATCTGCCATTGAAAACCCTATGAACAGCAGAGAAGCACTGACAATAGTGTTTCCCCTATTGAACAGAGGGTCGCTATGAGTCGGATACCGACTCTAGGGCACCTAACAACAACAACAACAACAACAACAACAACAACAACAACAACAATTTTGACTGTCAAATACTTGTTAGATGTTTAGTTTGCAAGTATTTCCTCCCAGTCTGTAGGTTGTTTCTTTACTCTGTTTCCTTTGCTGTACAGAAGCTTTATAGTTTGATACAATCACACTAACCTATTCTAATTTTTGTTTCCTGTGCTGTGGCAGTCTGGTCCAAAAAATTCTTTACTATTCCAGTGTACGGAAGTGTTTCTCCTATGTTTTTTTCTAGTAGTTTCATCATTTGCAGTTGTAAAATTAAGTGTTTGAGTAGATTTTAGTAACTGATACAAGATAGATGCACCAGTTTCCTTCTTCTACATATGGATACCCAGTTTTCCTGGCACTATTTATTGAAAAGATCATCTTTTCTCCAGTGTTGTATTCATAGAGTCTTTATGTGCCTGTCTTTATGCCAGTACCATGCCGCTTTGATTGTTACAGGTCTGTAGTGTGTTTTAAAGTCAGGTAGTACAATGCCTACTGTTTTTTTTTTTTTTTTAATTCTCAAGATGGTTTTGAGTATTTTTTTTTTTTTATGGTTTCATACAATGTTTAGGGTTTTCTGATGGTGGTAGTGGCTTGTTTTATGGGATTTGCGGGATTTTCTATACATAAGATCATGTCATCTCTAAACAATGACCACTCGATTTCTTCTTTTCTAATTTGAATGCTCATTATTTCTTTCTCTTGACTGGTTGCTCTTGCTAGGACTTTTAGTACTATGTTATGTTGAATAAAAATGGTGAAAGTGAGTGTTCTTGTCTTCTCTCAGATCCTAGAAAGCTTTCAGCTTTTCTCTCTTTAGCATAATATTGGGGAAGATGACTCTTCTTTTCCTGGGACCATATCTGATATGGTGTCTTTCTTCATCTCTTTTTTGTCCATCTCAATTTGAATCCTTTTAATTTTTAGATGTGAATTTTATAGTATTGGCTAATTTGATATGGCTGATAAAACTGCAAAGTGGATGTTCTGAGCTTTCTATTCAGTGAATTCTCGAAATGTTCCCATATTTGGAAATACACTCCTCAATGCTCATTTCCTTCTAAGTTCAGCATTCTAGAAAGCTTGAATAAATTTTTCTCTCAGTGTCCTCAGGGGATTGTTTTAGGACCCCCACAGATACCAAAATCCTTAGGAGTCCAAACTCTTATATAAAATGGCACAGAATTTTTGTATAACCTATTCATATCCTCCTGGATACTTTAAATCATTGCTAGGTTACCAATAATACCTAATACAATGTAATCACTATGTAAATAATTGTAATGGCTGCATTATCCCAGGAATAATGGTAAAATAAATCTGTACATGTTCAGTACAGCTGGAATTCTTTTCCAAAAATACTACTTTCAATCTTCAGTTGGTTGAATTTAGGGCTGTGGAACTGTAGACAGAGAGAACTAACTGTATTTCCAGTGACTCTCGTCACCTCATCATTTTCCTGGTGTGTGTGTAAGCCCTTTAATGTGCACTATAGTGAGAACTTGTGCTGGGAGATGGGTAAACCCTAGTGCAGATTCTCTCTCTCTCCAAATAATTGAAGGGTAGGAGAATGAGGGCAGAGAGGGAGGATGCAGGACAGATGGGCTCCTGAATGCCCAGGGAGAGATTTCCTGGGCAGGGACAGCACAGGGGTAACCAGAGACACGGACAAGGAAAATGACTTCTGACCTTAGTGTGTAGAGTTCAGGGGTTATTCTTCCAAAGTTAAACACTTCAGGACTCTTGCACTTTCTTTGTAGAACTGGACCCAAGAAAGCCAAATGAGGTGAAGGCATGAGATCTCTAGTGCAATCAGGAGATGCCATCCTATGCATCTGTGATCTCTCTCCTTGAACCTGGAAGAACATTAGCATGCCAGACAGCAGGTTGAGTGTTTTGGAAAAGGCTGATAGATTCATGGAAGGTAAAATTCAGGTTTGAGGCTCAGATTGTTTCAATTTAGAGTTCTTAAATATTTGAAGGCAAAAGAAATTTGAGGAGTAACTGCAGGTTGGATTAGTTTATTTTCATAGTGAAGAGTGCATCAGGTTACAGCGATGGTAGAGCAGGCTCAGTGTAGGCGGACCTGTCCTTGAGCTTTATTATCTGAAGCAGGAAATAAATTGAGGAGGCTTCACAGGAAAGACAATACATTTAAATTAACTTAGAGCCTTTATTTTGCTTTTTAACACTCCCAAAGATGAGGCTCACTCAGCACTCACTTCAACAGTCTGTAATCACCAATCTCCCCTCCTTCTCTCTCTGACTTTTAGTCTACTGGTAGACTAAATCATTCTTAGATAAGGTCCCCACAGCTGGGTGCAGGATCTTCCCATGTGAGCCTAGAGACCAAATTTCCCAGGTTTAATTTGCCATGTTGTTAAGTAGCCAGTAGTCTCATCTCCTTTGACCATTATTTGAATTCTCAGATTACCAGTGTATTTTGTATTCAGGAAATTCTGTGTGCTATATGGGAAAGAATACTGAGCCAGAAGTGAGGGACCTGAATTTTGCCCTTAGTTCTTATATATACTTATAAATGATCTAATCATTTAAAGTTTAGTCTCTCATCTCTAAAATGGGAATGATAATGCTAATACTATCCAAGTATTACCGTACTAAGAGTACCTACTAGTGAGGATCAACTTAACTACTTGAGAAATTATTTCCTTTAAAATATCTTTTATGACATTGAATATTTATGAAAATGAATATTTTTTGAGTCTTCATTTATAGCCCACATTAGCCTTCTATTCATAATCCTCCTGCCTCAGACTCCTGAGTGCTGAGATTACAGGCATGTGTCACTATGCCCAGCTCATCCTAGACAATTTTTTAATGTGTTGAGAGAAAGAGAGCACCAAGGTGGTAATTGAGGTGAGAGAGTAAGGGGAAGGTTAAATCAGGGGAAAAATGACATTAGTATTGTTGTCTACAGTTTGTATGTGTGTGTCTGAGAAGAGGGGAGATTAGGGAGGCAGTCAAGGAGTGAAGAGAGACAAATGTTTGAAACAATAATATGCTGTAGTGTTAATTACTGGGTAGAGGCTTGATTCTTTTCTGACTGATTGTGTAGTAACTGGGCGTCTATTGAATGTGTGTTTGTTAAGTTGGAGATCCAACAAGAAGTAATAGGGCAATAATAATCAGGGGGTTTATGACAAGAAATAAGCATTTGTAATCAGTTTAAGGCTTAACAAAGCCATTGAGCCTGGAAGCTTTCCATCTCTGTTTTGCCATCCTTGGCTTGATGGTAACACCATCACATGTAGTCATAACATACCTGCAGTAATTTCAAGGGTCACCTACGAATGACAACCACCATAAGGGAAGAAAGATATGTCTTCCAGTATGTATCTTTTTTTATTGGTGAGACCCTTTTCAAAAACACACCTGTAAGAGTGAAATGATAGTATCATATTAGGTAGGCATATGTTTGACTTGGTAAGAACGTGCTGGCTCCATATGGTGGCTCATACCTGTAATCTCAGCACTCAGGGGACTGAGGCAGGCGAGGTCCCCATGGCTGGGTTACAGGCAAACTTAGGCTACATAGTGAGACCCTATCTCAAGAAAGAAAGAGGCTCTCAACTTATTTTCCAAAATAATTGTACCATTTTAGATTTCAGTGTATGCAAATTCCATTTGCTCCACATCCTTTCTATATGTTGGGTTGTTGTTGTTAGATGCCATAGAGTCGTGTCTGACTCATAGCAACCCTTATAGGGTTTTCAATGGCTGATTGTTTTGGGATTGCCTCGGGAGTGGGTTGCCACGTCCTTCTCCCATTTTTGTGGCACTGGGAATCGAACCGAGGATCTCAGAGACTGCAGAGTGGTGCTCTACCAACTGAGCTAAATCCCAGCCCTTACGTTGGTGTAGTCAGTCTTTTTTTTGCCCAGTGCCTGTTTAGGTGTTCTAAATAGGTGTGTGGGCTGGGATTTAGCTCAGTTGGTAGAGTGCTGCTCTGCAGTCTCTGAGGTCCTGGGTTAGATTCCTAGCACTGCAAATATGGGAGAAGGAAGTGGCAATCCACTCCTGAGGCAATCCTGAAACAATCAGCCATTGAAAGCCCTATAAGGGTTGCTATGAGTCCCATAGAACTTGACGGCACCTAACAACAACAGCAACAACAAATAGGTGTGTAATGGTATTTCATTGTGTCTTAATTTGCATTTCCCTAATAACTAATGATGTTGAGATCACTGTCCACATTTTATAACCTGGATGATTTGTTTTCTTACTATTGTGTCTTAAAAGTTCTTTGTATATTTCTGTCTATAAGCCTTTATCAAATATAAGACTTAAAAATGTTTTCTCCCAGTCTGTGGCTTGTCTCTTTCCCTCTCTTAAAGGCATTTTTCAGAGAAGAGAGGTTTTCGATTTTGATGAAGTCCAATTTGTCCACTTCTTTGTATCATACTTTTCATTTTGTATCTAATAATTCTTTGCGTAACCCATATTCACAAAGACTTTCTCCTAGGTTTTTCCTCTAAAAGTCTTATTAGCTTTGGGTTTACTTTTAGGTCTCATCTATTTTGAATTAATTTTTGTATATAATGTAAGATGTGGATCAAAGCTGTGCGTGTGTGTGTGTGTGTGTGTGTGTGTGTAATTGTTCCCTAATTGGTGAGAAAACTGACCTTTTCCAATTGAATTGCTCTGATATGTTTTTATTGAAAAATCAATTAACCTTGTATCCTTGAGTCTATTTCTAGACTCACTCTTCTGTCTCCATTGATCTATTTCTTTATGCTAATATAATACTATCTTGATTGTGATAGCTTTTCAATAAATTCTGAATTCAGGTATTCTTAAATCCTTCAACATCCCCCCACCCCCCAGTATTGGTAGTTATGTAGATTTTTTCCGATCTAGATAAGTTTTGTTTACTTTTCTCACTTTTATTACATTGATAGAATCTCCAGTATGATTTTCAATAGGAGTGGTGAGAGCCAGGTTCTTCTTGTTTTCCTGATCTTAAAGAGAAACTATTCTTTTACATGAATTAGGATGTTACCTCTAATTTTTCCATAGATGCTTTTTTTACTGACTCCTAGTTTCCTGAAAGTTTTTATCTATAAAGATTTTATGTTTTCTTGAATGCCTTTTCTCTGCATCTTGTGAGATGATCATTTGGCTTTTTTTAGTCTGTCAATACAATTAAATTATATTGATTTTTAATGTATGAATAGATGAATTATTAGAATAGATCCCACCTGATTTTAATGTGTTAGTTTTCCTTTAAAATACAATTTTTGATTAAAATTGTTTTTGCATCTAAGTTTATAAGGAATGTTTGCAATTTAGTTTTATTTAGGGGTTGGTTTCGGTATCAGTGTAATGGTGTCCTCACACAAATATTTTCAGAGAATTTCCTCCTCTTCAGTATTCTCAAACTGTGTTTAAAGTTGAGATTATATCATTCTTAAGTGTTTCACAGAATTCAATGAAGATGTAGTTCTGGAGTTTGTTTGTTTGTATGTTTTTTGTTTGTTTTTGTAGTACTGGGGGTTGGACCCAGGGCCTCATGCTTGCATGCTCTGCAAGTGCTGGACCACTGAGCTGCACCCCAGCCCATTTTTTACTTTTTGAGACAGGGTCTTGCTAAGTTACGCAGACTAGCTCTGGTCTCGAACTTGTGATCCTCCTGCCTCCACCTCCCATGCACCACTGCACCTGGCTTGGTTCTGGAGTTTTCATTAAGGAAAGTTTGTAAGCACTAATGCCATTTCTTTAATTAATGTATACCTGCAACTGTACCACTGTGGCATGTGATCCCATCAGATCTCAGAAGCTAAGTAGGGTTGGACCTGGTTCGTACTTGAATGGGAGACCACCTGGGAATACCAGATGCTGTAGGCTTGAGAGAAGGACCCAGAAGCCCACTCCCCAAAAACAATCAGCCATTGAAAACCTTATGAATAGCAGAGAAGCACTGATAATAGTGTTTCACCTGTTGTACAAAGAGTCGTTATGAATCAGACACCAACTGGATGGCACCTAACAACAGCAACAATGACATTTGGGCTATTAATTTTATCTTGAATGAGATTTGGTAATTTCTGTCTTTCAAAGAATTTGTCTTTTTCAAAAGTGTTGGAAAATATATTAGTGTAAAGTAGTTCATAATATTCCCCCATTGTTCTAAATATCTATATAATCTGTAGTGATACTTTGTCTTTCATTCATTGTATTGGTAATGTGTGTCTTTTTTTTTCTACCATCAGAATATTGGCTAGAGGTTTATCAATTTCACTGATTTACTCAAAGAACCATATTTTGACTTCAACTTTTCTTTATTTTTTTCAGTTTTCTATAATTACTGATTTATGCTCTAATTTTTATTTTTCCCATCTACTAACTTTGAGTACTTTTGTTTCTACTTGTTACTGTGGAAGCTAAAGTCATTAATTAAGTCTTCCTTCTTTTCTAATATAGGCACTTAGTGCTATAAATTTCCTCCTAAGTACTGCCTTAGTGGTATCCCACAAATTTTGATATGTTGTGTGCTCATTTTTAGACTTTCAATTATTTTCTAATTTCCTGTTTTGAGTTTTCCTTTGACCTATATGTTATTGAAAGGGCTATTGTTTCGTTTCCAAATATTTGGGGAGTTTCTGGACCTATTTTGGTATTTGATATCTAATTTAATTACATATTGGGCATAGAACATAGTTCATATGACTTGAGTTCTTTTAAATTTTCTGGAACTTGTTTTAGGCCTGAAATATTGTTTGTGTTACCAAATATTTCATCCACACATGAATGTGATTTTCTGTGGTTGGGTTGGGTGCTGTGTGTGCTCTGAGCATTGTTCCCTTTGCTCATTAGGGTGGTTCTTTGCTGGGTTTTGGGGGCTTCCTCATCCTAGTGCACTGGTCAGCACTACCATGTCTTCCAAAGGATCCTTTGTCTATCTTGGGAGCAGGATCTCTGGGAGCTTTTTTCTCTTCAGAACTTTCCTCTGCTAATGCCGATTACCTTGGCTTCCTTGGTTCTCCCCAATTTGATTTACTCAGAAGGATGCTGGGCTTTGCTTAGATTCCTCTCCATCCTCTGCCGTGAACTTCCTCCAGACAGAAAGCCAAACCAATCACATTACTTGCTTCACTTGATTCCCTTCTCTGGGGCAGGAAATTTACCCTGCCCTGCCTCGTGTCCAACAGCCGACAGCAGTTGTTTAGCATCTTTTGTCTGATATTCTTCTTGTTTCAGAAAGGAGAGTAAAACCTGGTCCCTGCTACTCCATCTTTTTTGGAAGTGGAACTCCCCTAAATGTTCTTTTCAGTATGGTGTTCTTAGTGCAATTACTAAGCCTGTTTCACCTCTTAAAATTAATTGTCTCCTTGAAAATGATATGGTAGTGCTTGGAATATTTTACATTTCCTTTGCTCATTCTTCTTTCTCATACATTTCTGATCTCATTTGTTGCTATCTGTTACAGCTGTTCCAATTTTCCTCAAGGTAATTCTCCAGTGTATCACTACATGAATTCTCTATTTGGAAGTATGAGATTTCCTTACACCAATTGGGTGTATAATCTTACATAGTTCAATCATTAGAGAGATTTCAAGGGGCCAATGATTTAAGGAACGAGTCAATAGACAATTGAATAGAACAGATAGTCCAGTGATAAAACTACATATAGTGGAGCATTCAGAATGTGATAAAATGGCAATGTAAAGGAATGCAGAAAAGATAGATTATCATTACTAAATGGTACAGGGGTAATTTGGTAGCACCATCTAGAAAAAAAATTGAGTGGGATCAAACTCCATATCACACCAGAAAAAAATTACAAAGGCAAAAAAAAAAAAAAAAGAAAAAAAAAGAAAAGAAAATTAAAATTGTAAAAGACTCCCCAAAACTTGAGGGGATTATTTTATAACCTTGAATTCAGAAAGGCCTTTCCAAATATGACTCAAACTTCAGAACCATAAAAATTCAACACTTATGTTATACTACAAGAAACCCCACCTCAACACAGGGAAAATACAATAAATGAAATATG
The DNA here is from genome assembly GCA_007922755.1 of Pedetes capensis. NCBI lineage: Eukaryota > Metazoa > Chordata > Mammalia > Rodentia > Pedetidae > Pedetes > Pedetes capensis. The sequence goes on along the minus strand of VMDO01037570.1, from coordinate 781 downwards.
AGATATGTTGTTGTTGTTGTTAGATGCTGTCCAGTTGGGTCTGACTCATAGCAACCATATGTACAGCACAATGAATCACTTCCTGATTCTGTGTTAGGCACACAGTCTTATTTATGTGTAATCCCATTGTTGCAGACACTATGTCAATCTATCTGATGAAGGGTTTTCCTTTATTTCATTGACCTGCCACTCTCCCAAACATGATGTCTTTCTCCAGGGATTGTTCTCTTCCTGACTACATGTCTGAAATATATAAGACATAGTCTAGCCATTCTTGCTTCCAAGGAGCATTCTGGTTGCACTATTTCTAGGACAGATCTGTTGGTTTTTTCCTTTTTTTTTTTTTTTTTTTTTTTTTTTTTTTTTTTTTTTTTTTTTTTTTTTTTTTTTTTTTTTTTTTTTTTTTTTTTTTTTTTTTTTGCAGTTCATGGTATATTCAACCTAAGAGTTGGCAAATAGAGGAAAGGGACTAGCATATGAATTTTTTTATATATTTTAAATTTTGAACCATGCAAATCTTATCGATTAAAGATTAAGCATAAGAACAGTCACCTGCAGCGGTAGCCCTGTGGCATCCGATCTGTCAGATCTCGGAAGCTAAGCAGGGTCGGGCCTGGTTAGTACCTGGATGGGAGACCGCCTGGGAACACCAGAAGCTGTAGGCTTGGGAGAAGGACCTGGCAACCCCCTCCCAAAAATCAATCTGCCATTGAAAACTCTATGAACAGCAGAGAAGCACTGACAATAGTGTTTCCCCTGTTGTACAGAGGGTCGCTATGAG
>VMDO01037569.1:0-14209 GCA_007922755.1 Pedetes capensis | reverse complement strand
GCCACCTTCAACTTCTGCACTGGGCCTTGGCCTTTCTCCGCTGCTCCTGGCTGCAGCGAAGGCGTCCGTCTGTTCACAGCTATTCCCGTGGCTGCCACCCCACCCAGCCTTGCAATTCCTCCCAACCCTTGGTATGAAAACACAGTGGTTTCTGGAAGCCAAAGTGCCCACTCACCTCTGCAAATAGACTTGCCATCAAAAAACAAGGAGGCTCTCTTTATTCTGCTGCCTGCCTGGTTTCTGATGAGCTCTGCCCTGTGCCAGTTTATAAAGGCCAAGCAGTTGGGGGTAGCGGTCCTCACGGCTGACTCCAGCGGTGGGACTGGGCCTGTGAAGGAGAGGTGAAGGCCCGGGGCTTTGCCAGCCTTTCCGTCCCACAGCCCCCTTCCTCGCCATCCATGCTCACCTCTGAGGATGCCTGGGTGTGGAAATGAACCTGGGTCGGAACTCCTGGCTAGCACACAGGATGTGCATATCAGAAAACGCGTTTCTGTTTCTCCAGGGACCCAAATGCTAAAGGAAGAAGACACCAGGCCTTGCAGCGTGGTTAGCTTCCTTCCCTTTAAGTTCTGATTGCAATCAGATTAATGGGGGCCCCGCAGCATGTGGCGCTGGGTTTCCACAGCAGGAGAAGGGACCGCTCCCTGGCCCCTGCTTGCTAAACGCTGGTGGTGTGCTCTCCCCAGGCCCTGAAGGACCCTACCCTGGCCGCCCGGAAGGACTTCCAGAGGGAGGCTGAACTGCTCACCAACCTACAGCACGAGCACATCGTCAAGTTCTATGGGGTGTGCGGCGACGGGGATCCCCTCATCATGGTCTTTGAGTACATGAAGCATGGAGACCTGAACAAGTTCCTCAGGTAAGTGAGGTCGATGTCCTCCTTGACCCCCACTCCCAGTCCCCCCTCCCCCAGATCCCTGGGGTTTCCTCTGGGGCCAGAGTTGAACGTGCCCACCTCTGGACTGAAGTCTGAAGATGGGAAATGAGAAGCACCTGTTCCATTCTCACTGTCAGCTTCTCAGCAGCTGGATCCAGGCCTTTGTCTCCATGACGAGAAACCTGTGTTCTTCTTCTGGGTTCTAAGATCACTGAGAAGAGCAGGGTCTGGAACGGGTCCCCTGAGGATCCCAGAGGGCTCACCAATCTGTGACTTAGAACTCCAAGATTCTAGGGCCACCCGCCAGCCTCCCCCAGCGTTGCAAATGCCATGTCTCACTTCCAAAATAAGGCTGGTATTTTACATCCTCCCTGGAAACCTTCTTGCCAGAGATGGTTTAATGATGAATAGGAAGGTGGGAGGTTACAAACTCATCAGAAGACAGAGGTGGTTGAAGAGATGGGGCATTTTCCTCAGGTGAATTCTGCAACCAAGTTATCCAGTACGGTAGCCACATATGGCTAATCTCATTTAGGTTCACATTAATTAAAGTTAAATAAAATTAGTAGTTCTGTTCTGTAGTCTCTCTAGCCATATTCTGAGTGCTTGATGGTGGCCGCACATGATGAGTGACTGCCATATTATGCAGCATGAGATAGACCTTTTCCATCATCTGCACATCCTGTTGGGTAGCACCTTTCCAGAGAGAATGGATTTGGTGTAAGAAAGCTTTCTCCAAGCCTGGAACAAGATCATCTAAACACTGAGAGGCTCTCATGGAACTGGTAAGAGCCCAGAAGCTTAGCCAGAAGTTTTGGATGGCGTTTCTCAGGTGGATGTACCTTCCCCAGATGGGACGGCAGCTCATCACTGCAGCAGAGTTAGCCCTTCTCTGCTTTCCTTAGCCACCACCTCCCAAATGGTGCTCAGATGTGGGGGTGGCCCTGTGTGAGGATCTGTGAAATCCAGGGGCCCAAGAGGCAGGCTGACCACTCAAGCCCGGGGCAGTCAGAAGGGGTCTCTGCCACAGCGTCATTTGAATACCATGGAATTTCATAGCTGAAAAGGAAATTCCTAGAGTTCAAGTGTAAGTTATAGAAGGCTCTAGCATATTCACCAAAAATTGGTAAGCATCCCCTCGAAGTAAAGCATTCAATAGAGTGTTGTGGTTTTGAGGAGAGAATGGAAAGAGTTGGTATCAAGTGAAGGACTGGAGGGGTCTTTGGAACTCTGCTTATGAGCTGACTTTCTAGATAATGGCCCTGTGGGGACTGAAAGTTTCTATAGGATGTTCTGAATTCACAGTGAAATTGATTTCTTTACTGACAAACAGTCCTTATCCTAAGACAGACTGGGGGTCATATCCTGGGTTTGTCACATCTTAGTTAAAATTGGAACAAGGTAGCAAAGCTTCATTTTCTTGCCTAGAAGTCATGGCTCTTAGTAATTACTTCAGAGTCATTGCTATGAGTATTAACTGACTCTATATGTACAATGCCTGCATGAATTTTGCATGTAGGTAGGTATTATTACTACTATTACTGTTTTATGAGAACTGTGAACTGTGATCCCCCATGTGTCTGTCAGCTTGTCATGCTGTGGAGGCTTGCATATTGCTGTGATGCTGAAAGCTATGGCATGGGTATTTCAGACACCAGCAGGGCCACCCATGGTGTATAGGTTTCAGCTGAACTTCCAGACTAAGACAGATGAGGGAGAAGGACCTGGCAGCCCACACCTGAAACAATTAGCCACTGAAAATCCTAAGAATAGCAGAGGAGCACTGTCAAATATAGTGCTGGAAAATGAGCTCCCCAGGCTGGAAGGCATTCAAGAAACAACTGGGGAAGAGTCACCTCCTCAAACCAGAGTAGACCTTCATGATAGGAATGGAGTAAAGCCCTGGGACCTCCTTTTGCTGATGTGGCACAACACTAAATGAGAAGAAACATAAGTGGTTGCAACATTGGCCTCAAACATAAAACGATTATGTGCCTGGCACCATGTCGGGGAGTGTTTCATTCTGCTGTACCTAGGGTCGCCATGAGTCAGATCTAACTCGATGGCACCTAACAACAGCAATATGAACTATGGTGGTTTCTAATCCACGTGACACCCTATCTCAAACCTCAGACCATCCCTGGAGGAGGGCCTCCCTTTGCCTGGGGTGAGTATGCATGCTCTGTTTCCCACCACACCCTCTCCAAAGACCCAGCAGTGCCTTCTTCCCCACGTGCCACCAGAAGTACTAAAGAGAGCTCCTGGTGTCTCTCAGGATCACTGTCGTGCCCTTTATAGGAAGGAGAAAGAAACAAGAGCTGAAGAGAGAGAGGGTGAGAAATGAGAGTACAAGCAAGGGATGAGAGAAGCAGAAAGTAAGAAGAAAAGAAAACCAAAACAAACAGAAGGAAATGCATAAAGCAAGGGACAGTGTCTGCATGGGACAGTGTGCCTTCTGCTTCACTGGGGAGACAGTGTAAGGAAGGCAAGCATGTGACTGCGGCTCTGCAAGGACTTGCTGACACTCCTAAGACCAGATCCCCAGTAGATGCCATTGACCTGTGTCCTTTGGCTCTCCCGGAGGCCCAGGGCTGGAAGCTGCTGATGGTCCTCACCCTTGCTGGGAGCTGGCTTCCAGCTGCTCTCCCCAGCACAGCCTCCAGTCCCCGTGGCCACCCTACCTGCAGTCATGTCTCTAAGTTGGTGGTGTTGAGGGGCAGGCTGGAGTGTGCTTTCCTGTTAGCCAAGAGTGGGGTCTCACCTTCTGCCTAGCTCTCTTGCTAGCTGATGCAACAGCTCTCCTTCCCATGAGCAAGGGAGGCAGAGCCCACTGGAGATAATAAATGAGTGTATTCATATTTAACAGTGCCTTTCAGTGGAAATTGGAGAAGCAGTAAAACAGGCCTCCCTGTTCACCAGGGCTCATTGGCCTAGCACTTCATAAATAAGGATCTTGGGTGTGGCCATGGCTCATTGGGCTTTCTGCAGAAAACAGTGAACACACAGGGGCCAATAGTACAGGGCAAGACATGAGGATAACAAATCCTCACTTTAATTCAGAATGCAGGGGATGCTAGGGCACCCCAGGCCTCTGTTCCAGACTCAGGGGATGTCTCTGCCCAGGCCAGCCCTAAGCAGTGGGTTAGGACTGTGAACAGAGCCACAGCCTCCTACCTTCTGCAGTGTGTCACTGCAGGTGGGCAGCGTCACCACTGGGAGCTTGCTGGAAATGCAAATGAATGTGCTCTGCCTACCAATCAGAATCCTAGGGGGTGGGGCCTGGGGATCTGAATGCCTCCTGGATGCTCCTTTTGGAAACTCTGTTACAGTCACAGGTGTGGCTTTACTGGCTGTCTCCTGATTACCCACGTAGCATTCTGGGACCTCTGTGACTTTGGCTGAGTCAGCCACTCATTTCGTGCTCAATTTCTTTATTTCAAAATTGGGGTGGGAAGATTAATTGAATTTCATTTTTCAGTACTGAGGGTTGACCCCAGGGCCTCGTGCATGTTAGGCAAGAGCTCCACCACCAAGCTGCACCCTCAGCCTGTTTCTAAATTTTGTTTTGATTATTTTTTGAGATAGGGTCTTGCTAAGTTGTGCAGGCTGCCTTTGGCCTCAGACCTGCAGTCCTGCCTCAGCATTCCAAATAGATGGTACTACAGGTGTGCACCATGACATCTGGCTAATTGAATATTTTAAAAATAATCTGAACTCTGCTTGGCACATAGTAAGGGCCATGTGAGAGTTAGGGGTGGTGTGTCATTTATTATTCTTTAATAAACACCTGTGGGCTGAGATTTAGCTCAGTTGGTAGAGCGCCACTCTGCAATCTCTGAGGTCCCGAGTCCAATTCCCAGCACCACAAAAATGGGAGAAGGATGTGGCAATCCACTCCCGAGGCAATCCTGAAACAGTCAGCCATTGAAAACCCTATGAGGGTTGCTATGAGTCGGACACAACTCAACAGCACCTAACAACAACAACAAACCTGGGAAACCCCTAGGTAATTGTTGTTGGGTGTCATGGAGTTGGGTCTGACTCACAGCGAACCTCACAGAGTTTTCAATGGCTGATTCCTTCAAGATTGCTTTGGGAATGGTGGTATCAGTATATCATTAAAGACACTAATTTTGTTCCCTGTTCCGTTTGAGCATGCCTGCTGCCATCTTAGTTAGGAGTCTGGTTGTAGAGTTTCACCTACAGCCATGCTCACATAGTATAGTTTTGGGTTGATAGAAACAGGCTACAGGCAGTCTGGAAAGGAGAATTTCATTCATTTCTGTGGTGGCATCCCAGAGGACTGGGAACCAAAAAGGCTTTTCCCCTTGATCTCCTGAATTCTCTCTGCTCCCTCTCTTCTTTCCACCCACTTGCAGGGCCCATGGGCCGGATGCCATGATCCTCGTGGACGGCCAGCCCCGCCAGGCCAAGGGCGAGCTCGGACTCTCCCAGATGCTCCACATCGCCAGTCAGATTGCCTCGGGCATGGTGTACCTGGCGTCCCAGCATTTTGTGCACCGGGACCTGGCCACCAGGAACTGCCTGGTTGGGGCCAACCTGCTGGTGAAGATTGGAGACTTTGGCATGTCCAGAGACGTCTACAGCACTGACTACTACAGGGTAAGGCGATTTTCCCAGCTGCAGAGCTCAGCGGCAGAGCTGTCTATCGCCTTGCTTTCATGTCTTTGTCATTGTCCATTAACTCTGTTACTCCAGTGCACACGTAGACACCCCCCCCTCAAGATATGCACTCGACAGTTATCACCGGCAGCTCCTGCACCCTGCCATACCTGCCTATGATTGTCTCAACAGGCCACGCCTCCTCTCTTGACATTTGACTGGACGGTATGAGTACAGTCATGTATGAGTACAGTCATTGCCATGACATACACATGATGTTCTGACTTGCATCAATGTTCATTCTTCACGCAAGCAGACTCGTACACGAATGTGCAGATGCCCAGATGCACACCCAGGCAAGCCCTACTTGGTGCTGCATTTTAACATCTCCCAGCTCCATCCCTGATCTAGCCTTACCCATGACACTGTCTCTGGAATTACCTTGTGACTGTGTGACTATTATCTGGTTTCCAAAGGTACCTTTTGATGAAAAGTGGAACCCAAAGTAAACGAGCAAAGATGGTGAATACATTGCTGAACAGATAGTCCTCATGGCTTTGGAAAGAGGAGGAAATAAAGCACATGATCTGTTGCTAACTTTGGAGAGAGGGACCTTCGGAGAGAGGGTTAGACCTCAGCAAAAGATTTCCTAGTGTGAGGGAGCTACCACGTTCAGTTCCACTTTGATAGAGTTATCTGCCTTATATTTACAGGATCTTATTTTGCTCCCAGAGTAATTTTTTCCCCTTAATCCTTGGGAACCTCCTTCCCATGGATCATTGAGCGGTTGTGACTGTTTTTATTGCCAGAGAAAAAAATGAGTGGTCGTGAGTGCCACTTCTCCCAGAAAAGGGACATGTGGGTGCAACTTGAGACCAGAAGGTGGGATAATGCCTGCAAATCAATTGGGAGGCAGATGCCTCTAAAATATTTGGAAGATCTATGCTGGGCATTGTGGCCCATACCTGTAATCCCAGCACTTGGGAGGCTGAGACAGGAGGAGGCTGAGGCCAGCTTGGGCTACAAAATGAAACCCTGTCTCAAAAAAAAAAAAAAAAAAAAGAGGACTATTTACTTTGGAGACATTAGCTAGGGGAAGTTTTGTGATAGATAGTATAAGGAGAGGGAGGGACAATATTTTGGAGGTATAGGGGTATCCTAGTCTTTTGGGGCTACTTGAACAAAATACCATAAACTGAGTAGCTTACAACAAAGATTTTATTTCTCACAATTCTGGAGCCTGGCCATTTCTGTGTCTTCTGAGGGCTTGTTCCCTGGCTCATAAATGGTGGCCATCTTACTGTGTCCTCACATGGCAGAAAGGGCAAAAGATCTCTCTGTTGTTGTTGTTATTAGGTACCATCAAGTCGGTGTCTGATTCATAGTGACCCAATGTACAACAGGTGGAACATTTTGTCAGTGTTTTTTCTGCTATTCCTAGGGTTTTCAATGGAGGATTAATTTTTGGGAGTTGGTTGCCAGGTCCTTCTCCAAAGGTCTCTCTAAGGTTTCTTTAATAAGTGTACTAATCCTATTCATGAAGGCCCCACCTTCATGATCTAATTACCTCTCAAAGCCCTTCCTCCCACCTCTAATACCATTAGCGTAGGAGTGAGATTTAGCATAGAAATTTTAGGGGTGCACAAACATTCAGTCCATAGTAAGAGACTGGCAGCCAATTGTCTCATCTTCTTTGTAGGGAATGAATGATGGTATTGTGAATAAAGGACCCAGATGTGCTTCTCTTGTTGGCATGAATACAATATACCAGGTGGCTGGGAAGTGGGGGTTGGCGTGTGTGGGGAGATCAGGTCCATCTGGACGCTTCTTACAGCTTTGCCTAAACATCACTCAGGCATTAATACTGATCACTCAAAGAACTGCACTTTGATAGTAGCCCAGAGAAAAGTGGAATGTTTGAGAAGTGCCTTTATGGCCACAGAGGGACTTGTTTATTGTACAGCCAAAGGATGGCAAATAATATACCATGATGAGCACACGTGAGGAACAGTAAACCAACGTAGGGAAAATAGAATGTCCGTGGCAACCTGGGAAACTTCTGCGGCCCCCTGCCAAGTCCGATGGCCCCAGACAGAAAGGGAATGTGATGCCACTGAAGCCACAGACTGGTGGCCAGGGCGTTAAAGAGGAGTCTGTCTTTAGCATCTAGACCACTTCCCTGCAGTCATTTCCAACAGAGGCCTTGGTGTGGTTCCTGAGGGAGCCCATGGATCATGGGTTTCTTAGAGGCTACCTGGAGTGCCAGTTCATTGCCTTCTACTCTGTGGGATGGGATTTGCTGGATTGCCTGGCTGAGCTCAGATTTACGGTGATGTTCATGAAAGGAAGAGATGGCTCACTGGTTGTTGGGTTGGTTGGTTGTTTCCTTGCAGGGCAGATGTTTAATTATGTCATGCTGGTCCCTACTGGTTCCATCAGGGTCTTGAGAAATGATGTTTGTACAAAATGGGCAAAATGAGTCTTCAAACTGGCCTCTAGGCTTGCACTTAATAGTCTTTAGTTCTGGTTTAAAGAGAAAAACAAACAAACAAACAAACAAAAACAACAACTGCACAATCCAAATGGAACTTATTTTCCCTGGCTTTAACAGCGGTGAACTGTTGCTCTTTACTCTTGCAAGAGTTCAGAGAGTAAACCCATCTCTGTGGGAGCTAAGGCCGATTTAAGGAAGCAAGAGGCAATGGGAAATGTCTGCAGTCCAGGTATCTTCAGCTGCTTCTTCACAAGTTCGAAGCCAGGTTGTTAGCTGAGGCCAGTGGGCTTGAAAAAATGTTTTTGGCGCTGAGGAAATATGAAACAAGAAAGGATAGCTAGTGCAGTGAAACTCAGCACACCATGGGAAAACCACGTACTCCATTACAGGGGAAGACACTACAGTCGCCATGTTCAAATGTCTTCAAGTGTGTGCACTCAGAATGTCCTGAGGGATACATAGCTTTCACTTCCCCACTGTTCTGAGAAGTGAAAGGCAGAAGGAGGTTTGCCAAAGGCCACAAAGATGCAACCAGAAGTCTTATCCATACTGGGGACATTGGGGTGAAAAGGGAATTCTTGGATTTGGACCTGGTCTTACTTATGTTCACTTCTTAATGCTTAACTATTATAGCTATCATATGACCTTAATGCCTTTCACCAAGTCTCTGTTCAGGTTTCCTATTTTTAAAATGAGGACAGAGATTGACTGAACAGAGTTGTTGTTTCTAAGCAAGTTGATTTCCGTGAAGAGTCTGTAATATAAAACTGACTGGATAGGATATGGCTTTTATGATATTTCTCAGTGCTCTTCACACCCGAGGCAAGAACACTCTTGGGATAATCTTATTTCCAGATGTAATTCTTGGGTCAGAAAGAAGGACCTCCTAACCATTGGAAAATAAACTGGGATCACACCATTGCCCCAGAGGAGTAGGGTCTTTAAATTGACCACCTCAGGAAAATTTCCTTCCTATGGTTTCAGCTGGGCTGGGATTTAGCTCAGTTGGTAGAGCGCTGCGCTGCAGTCTCTGAGGTCCTGAGCTCAATTCCCAGCACTGCAAAAATGGGAGAAGGACCTGGCAACCCACTCCCAAGGCAATCCCAAAACAGTCGGCCATTGCAAACCTCATGAGGGTCGCTATGAGTCGGATACCGACTTGACAGCACCTAACAACAACAGCAACGGTTTCAACTTATAAATACTGAGTCATTGGTACTTGCTGCTGTTTTTGGTCAGTGTTCATAGGCCTGCTCCTGAGTATTGGGGCTCACCCCAAGTTCAAGTGATTATGTAAAACTTCGTTGTTCAGTGTTCATTGGCTAAAGCCCTAAGGAGCACAGTGATTTATCAGACAGAGAAAACCCTCTGAAGCATTCTCTCTGCGAGCTGATGCCCTGCAACAAGTTTGCACATCTCTGCTAGCACTGATTACTGGGCCTAAGAATCTGCTGGCCTCTCTTGCCTATTTCAGATAAACACACACAATTCAGATGTGTAGGAGTGGATGCACACGCACATATGTGCCTCTGTGGGTATGTGTCTGTCTGTCTGTCTGTGTATGCCTGCTCAGTGAGGATTCTAGTGTACACAGGAGGGCAGGAGGAGAAAGAAAGATAAGCCCCTCCTTATATTTCCCCTTTTTCATTTTTAATTTCTTGAAACAAAAGAGGCACCATCTGGCACATGCATAAGTGGTATGCAGACGATTTACAAAGGTGAACTGCCAAATTTCCTGTTACACATTTAGAGCGAGAAAACAAACACGTCTGCATCAGAGCGCCAGAACGATTTGCTCTCTCTTCTTAAGATGGCGCTCATGGCAGACATCTCTTCCCCCTGTGCATCATCCATGCGCCCAAGACCCCTTTAAACTGGCTTTGACAAGGGCAAATTGGGGTCCCATTATTTCTTAGATCATCAGAGAGCACTGAGAGGTTGGTGATCAGTTCTAGAATTAAAGAAACTTTCAAGCATCCTGAAGGGGAGGTCAAGATTCCAGAACAGAAATGTTTTCTGATGTTTTTACTTGAGAGGTAGGTGACACGCTGAGACCTGTGAGGACCAGGGTTACAGGGATTGGGCCTCTGATCCTGTGGATCTAGAGGGTCAAGAGTTTGCTCTCCTGTTCACTCCCTCACCTTGTGTGCCTACAACAGTGCCTGGCACCTGGTAGACATGTACTGAAAATGCCAGAGAATAATGTCAGAATGTGAATTCAGAGTTAGGTAGGAAGTGGACCAAGTCAGATCAGGAGAAGCCCAGATAGTTAATCAGGTTTCCACTTCTATATAATACTGGGTCCAAGGTAAGGGGTGCCTTTGGAGATGAGGATTCAGCAGCAGGGAGAAGGCAGCAGGAGTAGGTCTCGGTAGGCAAGTAGATGCAGCATCTAGGGTGAATGTCCAGAGGAGGCAGAAGAGTAGCAGTCTGAGTCAGGGGTGACCGCTCAAAGTCAAAAGGGAGGTTCTGGTGGGAAATGGAGTCAAGTATCTTGGATATGAGGAAAGATATATACTACAATCCAGGCAAATACATACGTGGGGACATAATGCAGGGCAGACAGCTGATAGCATAGCCCTATGTTCTAAGCTGGAGATCCAGGCCGAGCTTCTCAGCAACTCCTAGAAAGGATGATAGCAATAATCCCTAGGGCATGGGAACAATTGAGAACTGGAAGAATATTTGATTCTATGGACTTCGTGGTGCTTCCGTGTCAGTGGTGAGAATTGCTGGCTCCTAGACTCACATTGCTTGGGTTTGAACCTCTGCTCCTGTAATTCCTGGCCATATGACCTTGGGAGAGTTATTAGACCTTTCTGTTCTTCCAACTGTAAAATCGGTCTAATAGCCCCTATCATACGCATTTGCTATAAAGGTCATGAGTTAACACATATAGAACTCTTAGGAAGATAAATGCTCAATAAATATTAATCACCGGTACTATGATTGGGGCTAAAATACAAATGCCTCCTTTAGTTCCAAGATGGGTATTCTGATCAAGGCTTACCTAAGGATACTGACTAAGGAAAGCCAACTTCTATAACAGCTAGATGTGAATATATACATAAAGATTCAAACACACAGAAGCTCATTTCTAAGTCATATAACATGAGCAGGTGAACTCATTTGAGGAGTAGCCTTCTTCCACATGGCCATTCAGGCTAGTGACCCCTACTCTCTTCCTTATGTGGTATCCTTTGCCATCTTACATGTTCATCCCCATGCTAGCCACCTGCAAGGGGAAAGTGGCATGAAGGAATGAAGAAAGGGATGTTGTTTGTGGCCTAGCCTGAGCATGGCATCTGCCACTTCCCCTCATGGCAAGAACCCAGTCCTATAGCCCTGTTATTGATAAGGGAGGCTGAGAAGTGGAGTACTGTGGTACCCACATCAAGGAGGAAAAGCTTATGCTCAGTGGCTGACCATCTTTGCCACACTAAGGGTGAAGAAAAGCGACTTTCTTTCCCAATGTTCCACCCCACCAGCATCTCACCCCATGTCTGATGACTTATCCGGGGAAAAAAGGGCAGGCTATCTTGACTGCGTGCTGCTACTCTTGTCCTGGGTGCAGATGTGGTCATCCTGAGAAGCCCCCTTTACTCTCCTGCTTGGTGTCACATGGCATTTGTCAGCCATGGAAGACCGTGGCTCACCTGTCCTCCTGGTGCTTTGAGTCATCCCCCAGGAAAGAAGAAAAGGCATGTCCACAAGGAAACAACCTACAGATTGGGTCGGGAAAAGAGGAGCCTTCTGAATCAAAGGAAGTCCAAGTTAATTGATAGGAACACATACCTAGGAGAAAAATAAGAAAGAAATACAAACTAGAGCAGCTGTGGTTGAAGCAGGAATAAGGGGGTGGGTCTCCCCATTTCCTAGTCTCCCCTTGATGCCTACACCCCAGGACACCCTTGGTGTACCTTCAGGAGGCCCCAGGGCTGCCTGGTTCAGCTTTCAGGAATGGAGATCAGTGGACTGGAATACTCCTGTAATACCAAGGTGCACGGCTGCTGGGAAGCCCTACTTTGTGAGCCACTTGCGACTCCAGGTTTTTATGAACATCCTTTAGAACTATGCAGTCCTGAACATCCATCTTCAGACAGCATGTGGACAGAGTGGGAGTTCACTTTCCCTAACAGAGCTCAGCCCAGGGAGCTGGAGGAGGGCATGGCATCTCCTTAGATCCCCAGTCCCGATACCACATACTGTTTGTTCTTCTGCTTTAGCTCAGGGTGCATAGTGCTAATTAGGAGACGTGGCCATGGAGTAGACCTCTGAGCAGACTGGGTGCCATGGCATGCTCATCGTGAGTAAATTTAGAAAACAACTTAAAGGTTAAGTCCTATTAATCTGCAGAAAGCTATAGGAGGGAACAAAGAGGAAGGTGTGGGGGATAGATTTATGCTAATTATAGGTGTCACAACCTTGTTTCCTTGATTAAAGCCAGTGGATCTGCACATTCATTATCCATAAAATACCAGGCATTTTGGAAAGCAAAAGTCTGCTGAGGGACAAGACTGACATTTAGGACACCTTGGTTTGCTCTATGTCTATTGCTTGAGCTAGAGACACTGCTTGCATCTATAAATCTGGATTCCAGTTTGGGTTCTGTATTCTGTGGTCTATTTTCTGTTACAACTTCTACGCAATGAGCTTTTTCATATAATAATAAGCGAGAAGGAGGCTCAGTTGACGTAGGATAGGAGAGAGACATGGCCAAAGGTCCAAGAATGAAGCCAAATCACCTCAAACTGTCTTTACTACAGCTTTGACCCCAGATGAGAGCTATTCAACAACCCTGGCCTTTCCTCCTATCCTGATAAAATAAGAGCCCAACCTCCAGTTTGAAACGGGCTTTTTCTACATTACCTGAATCTAGTTTCATGACTAAAGCTCAATTCCCATTCTGCTTTCTTCTTTTTCTTTGAAATATTTAGGGGAATGAGCCAAAACTCAGCCTGAAGGGCCAAAGAATTACATGGACAGAACACCTTTCTGTTTTCAGGGAAAGGGACTATCTGAATCTTCCGTTGTCTCTACCCTGCTATTCTACCATCCTTCCTAGGCTGTTTTATACTCGATTCCAATGCAGCGGGAATACCTGGGCCATCCACCTGCAACTCAGTCATTCCCTAGAGTACAGAAGTGAATACAGGGAAGGATCTGGGAACATCTGCCATGAGGTGGTCCAGCAATGTGGTGTGAAGGGGACGAAAGAGGCGGCGATGCCCAGGAAGTGGAGATGCACACAGCTGGACTCCACCAGTGAAGAAGTGCTTTGGGGTGTTCCTCTCCCAGTGGCCCAGGAACACTGCCCTGCACAGTATCCTCCTATCTTTGCTTGTGGCCTCCTGGCAACCAGGGAGACCTGTGGTACCTGGAATGGAGGAGCAGAAGCCAAGAAGCCCAGTCACTGCCTTGACTGCAGCCATGGGGCTGATCGCTTTCTTACCTAGGACCTGAGGTTGTCATTTGTGAAGTGGCCACTTCCTGTCTTTCTTCTTCGCTGTCTTAAGGCCCTTCATCTCTAACCAAGTGCCAGCCACCCCAACAACATTATTACCTGCCACCATGTGGATACCTGCTTGAGAGTTTGGGGAAGCTTTGTCTTCCAGTGCATTGGTGGCTTCTCTGCTCCTTTCTCAGAAGTAGTCTTACAGGATTGGGTCTCAGTTCAGTCACTTAGTGACTTTGGTGACATAGATTTTAAATTAGTGTTTTTGACTCTCATCTTAAAAGGCTGAATTAGATGCTTCATTTTCCAGGATGGTTTTTTATAACAGTAACACCTTATCTTCAACTAGAACCTTATACATCAGAAATGCAGACAGACAGGCCTACAGGTGAAGATAAACCCCAGCTGGTCTAGCTGGGATGGAAGAGCACAGAGCCACAGCCATTCTGCTGTCCTGTGCCTGCCCCCAGCTGTGGGGCCTTCATAGCACTTTCGTGCTTGATGAGACTCTCTGCCCCATAGAGCTAGGAAGGTCTCCTGGTGAGGATTTAAGGCAACTCTTCCAGCCACATGCCATCAGGACAGTGGTGATAAAAAGGACAGGGCAATAGAGAATCAGCGAGCATGAACTGCCTTTGAATCCCACCTAGTTCTCCTGTCTCTGTGGCTCACCAGAAGATGTGTTAAGTCCACACACCAAACCAGCTGGAGGAGAAGCACCTGTTTCCACCTGCTGCCTATGGGGCCGTGTGCATCCACA
>VMDO01037568.1:0-14214 GCA_007922755.1 Pedetes capensis | reverse complement strand
TGCGGATAAAGATAACTTAAAATGATAGATAAAATAATAAATATGGAGAAAAAGAAAATAATTTCTATTGAGTATTTTGATAGCTTTTTTCCTCCTTACATGTTTCTAGTTTTTTATTAAAATAAACTGAATATCTAAATACAGACTAAGAGAAATATTATTATAAGCTGTTGTTATACAATATTATAATTATTTAATATGTAATTAGATTGCTATGACAGTAAAGTGAATTTATTTTTTTAAATTATGCTTTTATAAGTATTTTCCCAAGAGAGTTCTGCTTGTTAAATTATAGAGAAGTAGTTGCTGACTTATTTAAACCAAAATATAAATTTGCAGAATAGGTAAAGACAGAGGAATAGTGAGAGGTAGAGTGTATATTATAATAAAAGGAAACTGAAGTGGTGGAAAATAGAGACAATTAAAAGCAGCAAGACAGAAAAGAAGATAAAGAAGGCCAAGCAAATACAGCTGAGAAATGAAAGTGAGAAAGCACACTGGAAATGGAGGTCATATTTAACAAATTGTAACATTATGTTCTCAAGAATTATAGCATCTACTATTGTTTTGGGCTGGGATTTAGCTCAGCTGGTAGAGCGCTGCGCTGCAGTCTCTAAGATCCCTAGTTCAATTCCCAGCACCGCAAAGTGGGGGAAGGACCTGGCAATCCACTCCTGAGGCAATCCCAAAACAGTTAGCCATTTGGCTCAGTGGGTAGAGCGCTGCGCTGCAGTCTCTGAGGTCCCGAGTTCAATTCCCAGCAGCACAAAAATGGGAGAAGGGCCTGGCAATCCACCCTATGAGTCAGATACCGACTCGATGGCACCTAACAACAACAACAACAACTATTGCTTTGACAATTCAGTTAATATCATAAAGATGCTTTAAATTTGAGGCTCTCATTATGTCTGAAGTACACTCTGTTGTGGGGTGCTAATCTTTTCCCTCTTGTTTCATGAAAATAGTGGAGAGGTTTATCACTAGATGTTGGAGAAATTCTATCATCTTCCTTCCTTGTTTCACTGCAATCCATAGTATCATAGCTCAGTTAGCTCTTCTTTCCTGAACAGATATAAATCCCATATATAAATCCCTAAGCCATTCTGACCTTCTCACTATTAACATGAGTTAACTTCAAATGTACAAATCACAAATCAGTCTAATACAAACATCTTTCATGTTACTGGCTATCACTTTTAAATTTTTTCTGAACATTTTCTATGATTTGCTAGTCACTTCTCTTCTCAGAGGTTGAATTGCTCTCCCCTCCCCAACCATGACCCTCTAACCAATTCTCTACTTCACATAATATGCTCTCTCTTCATTATTATTTCATTTTCCCTTCTTTCATGTTCTAAATACTCATCTTCTATTTACACTTTTCTAATGGCTCTCTGCCAATACCTTCTACCAAATATTTTCAGTTGAAAAATATACTAAAACCTCATTCTTTAATTATATTTGAGAAGATCCCACTGTATCCTTGGTAGTGTCTACAAATCACATCTATATTTCAGATAATTTCAGATAATTATTTCAGATAATTTAAAGTTCAATTTTACATCACTATGAATTTAATATTATGTCAAAATTCAGGAATGATTTCCTAATCATCAAACTTAATTCACTACTTCTAATTCTCCTGCTCAATCATTACTGTATTGACATGTCTGAACAGAATATTCCTGTGTAAATTTCTTCCTAAAATCCAAAGAGATTACTCTTTTTTTAATGCCCCAATTTACATTCATTATCTTCCTCCCAAAGTTGCTTTTTATTCTCAGTATGTTTTAGTGGCTAAAAATTATGGCATGATTTGGAGTCAGCAAATCTGGTTTGAGTTTGTTTCTATTACTTACTATCTTACTTTGACTGGACCATGTGGCCTAGTCTTTCTAAATGACATTTGGAGATGTAAGGGACAGTTTCCTCATCAGAAAAATGCTGGTTGTTTTAGAAAGAATTATAATTACTTTGTAAATGATTTAGACAAGTTCTTATTATACAATAAGTATATTATCTGTCTACATCTCCAATTAATGATGTTGATTATCCAAGATACTTTTTCTTTAGAATTTATTATGTCCTAATATTTTTTCATGCTTGCTTTCCATTCCTCTTTAAGTATTTGTTTTTGTTGTTGTTGTTGTTGTTGTTGTTGTTAGTTTCCGTTGAGTTGGTATCCGACTCATACTGACCCTCATAGGGTTTTCAATGGCTGACTGTTTCGGGATTGCCTTGGGATTGGATTAGCCCATAGTAATTATTCTCCCCCACATGTCTGTCAGCTTGCAGTGCTTGTGTGTTTCTATGATGCTGAAAGCTATATCACCAGTATTTTGGATACCAGCAAGATCACATATGCTGGACAGATTTCACTTGAGTTTCCTGGCTAAGAGAGACTAGCGAGAAGGACCCAGCAGTACACTCTCAAAATAATGGTTGTTGAAAATCCTATAAATACCCGAGAATCAATGTCAAATATTATGATAAAAAATGAGCCCCCCAAACTGGAAGCCATTCAAGAAACAACTAAGGAAGAGTTTCCTCCTCAAAGCACAGTCAATCTTAATGATGGGAATGAGTAAAGCCTCTGGGTCTTACTTTGGTTGATGTGGCACAACTTAAAATGAGTTGAAACAGTGACTGCAGCATTGGGCTCAAACACAAAAAGATCGTGTGTGTGGCACGTTGTTGGGGAATGTTTCATTCTGTTGTACATAGGGTTGCTATGAGTTCCCATACAACTCAACAGCACCTAACAACAACAACAGCATAATCTTTCTGGTTCAAGGCATAATTTCATTACACTGAAATTGTTGCAAAGATCTCCTAAATATCTTCTACTTTTAATAATATTACACAGAATCATCAAAGTAAATTCTCTAAGTTTGAGTGAAGCAGTGATATCTTGATATGTTGAATTGTTTCCTGTTTGTATTTGGTAGACGTGCAGAGCAGAACAGGGCAAAGGCAGAGACAACAAAGTCATACTCTTGGCCTTAAAATACTAAAATTCTGGGCCTCAGTTTAATAATCTGTAAAAATAGAATCTACCTGTCAAGGGGGTTATGAAATTTAAATGAGATCACACTAAAGTACTTAGAAGAGTACCTGGAACTTGTAATCACTAAATAAATCTTTGAGAATTGGAAAAATAATAAAAATAGTAATGTACTGCAGAGAATGACAGTTCAACATAATTCACTATTCCTGAATAAGAGACAGAAGAATCACAATGTAGAGAAAATTGTTATATTTAACCATTTCAGTTAGTGTTATCCGTTTTCTTGTAGGAATAATTCCTGCAGCAAGACTGTATTGTTACACAGAATTTAGGATCAACAATATTAGTGTTAATTATATTGTCAATAATGCGTAATGTTGTTCATATTAATAGATTATAGTATTATCCTGTCAATGAGTAATGAATAAATTAGCTCTTTAAAATTTCTTCCTGGCCCACAGTTCTTGATTGTATAAGAAAACTCTCAGTCATTTGAATATTGTTTAAATTTTCTATAAAACAATGTGAGAGAAGGCTCTGGCAGCCCATTCCTGAAACAACCAGCTATTTAAAACCCTATGAATAGCAGAGAAGCACTGATATAGTGCCAGGCACAGTGTTGAGGAGTGTTTCATTCTGTTGTAAATAGGGTCACTGTGACTTGGATCCAGCTCCATGGCACCTAAAAACAACATAAAACAGTGTTTCATTAGAGGATGCTTTTACTCCCCCTATACATGCAAGAGAAATTTGGCAACATTTTGAGACATTTTTGATTATTCATGTGATGGAATATACATGGCATCTGAATGAATAGAAATAAATATGATGCTAAACAATGCATAGCCACTCAACAAATTATCTTATAGAGAAAGTTAATAATTTACTAAGAAATTTATGTGTACCTAAGAATATTGTGCCTGCAGCTATATCACTGTGGAGTCTAATCCCATCAGATCTCGAAGATGAGCAGGGTTGTATCTAGTTAGCACTTGGATGGTAGACTGTCTGGGAACACCAGATGCTGTAGGCTTGGGAGAAGGACGTGACAACTCATTCCCAAAGAACAATCAGCCACTGAAAACTCTATGAATAGCAAAGAAGCATAACAGTGTTTCACCTGTTGTACATAGGGACACTATGAGTCAGTCACTGACTCCATGGCACCTAATAACAACAACATTAAGGATATTGTAAATTCCAATGAATTAAAGAGCCTGAGTTAGATTTTTTTATAAAATAAGAATATCATTTTAATATACACAAGTCACATTTTTAAGTTGTGCATATTAAAAGGAAAATTTCCATCAAATTTCTTTTCCAGTAAACAGCTAAAGACCAATAGAGGCCATGTATACCAATGTAAGTTGTAATAAGTGTTTAAATGAGCAAATAAATTTTAAAATACTAGTTTACTACAGTCAAGGTTTATTGTGGGAATTATATTTGGTAGTACAAAATAAGAATTATTTCAAAACTAAACACACAAAATGATAATTCAAACTGATAAATTGTAGTATCAAATATTTTGACATTCACTTTGAACAAATATGATTATCATTCCCCACAATTACATGTCTTTTTATTTGTTTAGATGGTAAAATTAAACTATAAATATAACCACCTTTTAAACTCCTGCTGTTGTTGTTAGGTGCTGTCTAGTCAGAAAGAAACACTGCTCAACACCGTGTCATGCAAAAAGCTTTCTATGTTTGAGCCCATTCTTTCAGTTGCTATGTTTCTTCTCATTTTGAGTCATACCATATCAGAACATTGATGTCCCAGGGGCTTTATTGCCATTAAGGTTGACTCTAATGTGAGGAGACTATGCTCCCCCAGTCATTCCTTGAATGCTTTCCAGTTTGTGGAACTCATTTTTTAGCACTGTATTTGACAGTGTTTCTATGCTATTCATAGGGTTTTCAATGGTTAATTGTTTGGGGCATGGACTGCCAGGTCCTTGTCCCTAGTCTATGTCAGTTGGGAAGCTCAACTGAAACCTGTCCACTGTAGGTGACCCTGCTGGTATCTGAAATACCAGTAGCATAGCTTTCAGCCTCATAGCCACACTCAAGAAGCCACAGCATGACAAGCTGACAGACATGTGGGGATTTAAACCCTTGAACATATTCTAAAATTCTCAGGAAAAAATTTGCCCTGAGTTTGGGTGAGAAAACAGACCTGAAGGGAAATCCCAATGGTTCCCTCCTCCTAATATTTATGCCTTTTTGTAATTCTTCCCCCTTGAGTACATGAGGGACTTGTGACACATTTTTAACCAAGAAATACATTTTTTTAAAAAGAAATAAACATGAAAAAGATGATGGAATATCAGTCCTGTGATTGTACTACCTTATATAAGAGTCTACTTTAGCCGAATGGAAATAGAGATTCATATTGCTGTTTTGATGAAGTTGTCAATCATATTGTGGGAAATCATGTGACAAAGAACTACAGGTGTTCTCCAGGAACTCAGTGTGGTCACTAGAACACAGATACCACTAAAGCTAATAGCCAGCAAATAACCTGGGACTCTTAGATATGTAACTGCAATGAAATGAATGCTGTTAAATGAAAGTGCTTTGAAGTGGATTCTTTCCCAGTTAAAAATCCAGATGAAACATGGCCTGGCAAATATCTCATGAGTAGTCTTAGGAGACCCTGAGTGAAGAATCTGCTAAGCTGTGGTACTTATCATAGTAACTGAAAGAGAATAAGTGTGTGTTGTTTTAAGCTGTTAAGCCAGTGGTATTATACAGCACTAGGAAAATTAATATAGAGGAGTTTGGTTTTGCAGATCTGTCCATCCTCTGGTCCTTGTGGTATGCTGGGTGTATGGCAGAAGACAGGAGCTCTTGAAGTAGATATGAGGAATTATTCCACTATAATGACCAGCTCCATCAGACTTTATCGCACTGAAAGAAGCAGGAACCTCAGCATTTAGACAGTAATGGGTAAATACAACAAAAGTGAGATTGAACTCTAAATATGAAACCCAATCTACTCTTTATGCATTACTTTAGTTGGCATTCTTTCTATGGTTAATGGAAAAGAGTAATTCAGAAATTTTTAAAGCCATTTCATTGAGCTTTGGTTTAAATTGTAGAGAAAATATTTTAGATGACTCAAAGGTAAATGAGTCATCAACAGATGGTTTCGATTAAACCTTTTTCCAAACACATACTCCCCAAGAGTAAACTAAATAGTTTACATGTCTGTTTTTTACACATTCTTTTTTACTTGCTTTTAAGCATAAGTCAGATAAATTTAAGATGCTTCAACATTTTGGTTGGATATGCTACAGGATATTATATTTTTATCTGTAAAATGTTTTAAGCGTACAATAGCAAACTAGAGAATTATATTGCAGAATTTAGATATATAAAGCAAGCTGAAAAGCAGAAATATTTAAAGTCATGTCTGCTTTTTAAAAGAACGTAATATTTTTTTGAAAATCATGATCTAATAAAAAACCCTGGCTAAAAATCTGAGTACTTTGTCTAGGAAAGAAAAAGTAGAGATAAGGTTATGTAACATTTTGGGTCAACGAATCAGCAAGATAATAAATTACTTTATGTTTTCTGATCACAGTTTGCAAAATAGTTTAAAGTCTATAATGTGAAGAGTAACAGTGATCTTCTAATAAAACTAATACTAGGAGGTGCTGATTTTCATAATTTTCATGTATCACTTAGTGTTCTCCAGAAAAACTGAAACAATAGGATGTATGTACTCTTTTATAAATGCATACATGCATTTATGCTGAATAAGAAATATATCATTTTAATTACTAGGCTCATGTGATCCTCAGACTAACAAATTCGAAATCTGTAGGGCATCCAGGAAGGCTGAAAACTCAGATAGGTTTTCTATTTTGCCAATATGAGGCAGAATTTTTCCTACTTTGGAAAACTTGGCTTTTCCTCCTGAAAACTTCAACCAATTGGATAAAGCTCAACCTTGTTATCCAGGTTAATCTCTTTTTCTATTTTTTCATAATCTCCCTCTCTCTCTCTCTCTCTCTCTCTCTCTCTCTCTCTCTCATTCTCTCTCTCTCTCTGTCTCGGGGCCTCATGGATGCAAGGCAAGTGTTCTACTCATGAGCTGCACCTGAGCCTCTTTAATGTTTTTTTTATTTTGAGACAGCGTCTTGCTAAATTGCCCAGGATGTCCTTGGCATTGAACTCAGTTATCCTTCTTCCTTGGCCTCTCAAATTGCTGGGATTACAGGTTTGCCACAGTGCCAAACTTTAATCTCCTTGTTTTAACATCCACTGACTAGATGTTAGAGATACCTACAAAACACCATCACAGCAAACACTAGAGTAGTGTCTGATTAAATAACTGGGCACTACAATCTTGCCAAGGTGACACATGAAACAATTATCACATGTGATTTCTTAATTTTTTTTTTTTTTTTTTTGGCGGGGAGGAGTGAGGTTCTTAGAGATTGAATGCAGTGCCTGGACATATTTTGGAAGTGCTCTCCCATGGAGCTGTACCCTCAGACCATTTTTTTACTTTTTATTTTGAAACAGGGTATCACTGACTTACACAAGCTGCCTCTGGCCTCAAACTCCTACTGCTTCAGCTTCCTGAATTGCTGGGAGTCCAGGTGTGTCACCATGCCTGGCTGTTTCCTTAATTCTGTCAAAGTTATACACACACACACACACACACACACAATACATACACACATATATATTGTTGTTGTTGTTAGGTGCTGTCGAGTCTGACTCATAGCAACCCTCATAGGGTTTTCAATGGCTGATTGTTTTGGGATTGCCTTGGGAGTGGGTTGCCACGTCCTTCTCCAATTTTGCAGTGCTGGGAATTGAACTTGGGACCTCAGAGACTGCAGAGCAGCGCTCTACCAACTGAGCTATATCCCAGCCTGACATATATATTAGTGCACATTATATTATATATATTATATATTTAAATTCATTAATTCAAATATCAGTTAACTGATAAATATAATATCCATTATTACTTATATGTGATCTTTAATATCAAACAATCCAATCAGCATATGTTACACATTTATATATTTGTATATCCATTAACTCAAGTAGTATTTTATGCCTTTTTTTGTTTTTTTGTAATGTTGGGGATCAAACTCCAAACTCAGGGCCTCATATGCTAGGCAAGCACTATACGCCACTGACGTATATCACTGGACTCACGTAGAATTTATTAAACATTTACTATTCTGAATCCTGAGACACAAACAACAAATAAAAATTTACCCCTGTATATGGAAGATATTTAAATTTAATTGAGAAGAAATGCAAGTATGGGCTTTTCAGACATTAATTTACATTCCTTTCTTTATGAAGACAGGTCAAACCCTCTTTCCTTTTGCTAAGCAGCCTGCAATTTCCTAGGTGCACCAAACCTCCATTTCTCATATTTGCTTTCTATTTTCATAGCAATGGGAATGGAATGGAATCTTCAGCACTTAGTCATTATCCTTTGCTTTGTGGCCATAGCCTTTGACTCCGGTTGAGTTCACCATAATTTATTTTTGCAGTGATCCTGAGATGCAGCCAGCCTACTCAGCTCATTTCAAAAGGGGGATTCTTGCAGTTTCTCTTTGGAGCGTTTCTAGTTTCAGTATGAAACCTTTTAAAATAAAGAGACTAGTATGCAAATCCTGAGGACAAAATGCATTTATTCTAATTTTCTGATTCTGTCTTGGCTGTTAAACTCCATAGAGTCCTCACTTTCCAGTCTTATTCATATTATTCAATCTGGCAATATTTTCTCAAGAAATTGCTTGGTAGTGCATAATTTTTTATCATGGCAAAATGGTTCTTGTTTTCATGTGCTGTGTTGTAGAGAATATCCCCGACATGTGCATCCCAAATGCTCCCTCTGTTTGGTATTAAATTGCTGGAATTGTTTCTATCTATTAGCGAAATACAGGGACCATTGCAAGGTGTGGGATCGGGATTCTTTTGATTCTTGATGCTCACTTTTTTATGGTTTTGTTTTGTTGTTGACTACATTTATCATTTCATTTTTCCCCCTCCATGGGGGAAAATTTTACATCCTAGAATGAATGGATATATCTCAAATGTGCAAAATATCATTTTACAATTTTTCTGAATGACTACTTTCAGGGACCTACGGTTTCTTTCTTAATGATCATATAGTTAATTCATGGCCAGGACAGTTGCAAAAATAAATGATAATTAAAAGTATGATCTTGCTTGTAATTATAGCTTATATCCTTCTCTGCTGTTGTCATTGTTGTTAGATGCTGTTGAGATGGGTCTGACTCATAGCTTCCCTATGTAAAACAGAACAAAACACTACCTGATATTCAACAGTGCCTCTCTGCTATTCACAGGGTTTTCAACGGCTAATTGTTTCATGTGTGGGCTCCAGGGTCCTTCTTTCTACCTAGTCTGTCTTAGTCTGGAAGCTCAGCTGAAACTTGTCCACCCTGGGTGCCCCAGCTGGTATCTGAAATGGTGATGGCATAGATTTCAGCATCACAGCAGCACAAGCCACCACAGCACAAGCTGAGAGACACATGGTAGACAGCCTGCCCTAGTGGTTCTCAGCTTGGTTGTATATCAGAATCACCTGAACTTCTGGTTCAAATACACTAACTGCCGGCCCACCCGAGGGTTTCTCCTTAAGAACTTCCAGGGTGGGGCCTGAAGATTTAATTTTATAACAAGTTCCCTAGCAATGCCCCTGTTGCTGGTCACGGGAGCCCATTTTGGAGATCACTTTTGTAGAACATTTAAGAATCCTAAACTCCAGTCATTTTGTTCAAATAACATACTAGCTATCATTTCCTGAAGAGGGCACACTTGACATTGTTTTTAAGAAATAGCTATGACCTCCTCCTAAAACATCCCACTTTCTTTAAGCTTACCTCTTATGTTCTGTAAATAATACTTGGGTTGAAGGATTGGCTGTATTTCTGACAATTCATGAGGCTTACCAAGGTCAATTTCATTTGCTGTATCACTTAAAATACAATTCAACTTACAATTGCCTGGCATGGATGACTGCCCTTTTTTTATGAACATAATACTTTTCGACATTGGGAAATAAGAAGCTATGAAAATAAGGTTGATAAACCAGTAAAGAAGTCTTTCCTTAAATGGTCCCAATCTGCCGAGTACTGATAAGGAAACAATCCTATGAGGACAATGACAAAAACCTTAAAGTCATCAATGTCACGGTTGCACTGAGCAAGAAAACAAATAGAATTTCAGAAAAATCAGAACAAATACTACAAATCAGAGACCATATCCAAAACTCCTTTCAATCTTACACTTTTGAAAGACAATTTAGGAGCACAAAGGACTTTGGACAACTCTGCGGTGATCGTTACACTGTGCCTTTACTTCAACTTTCTTTTGTTGAGCTGAAATTAAACTTGTCTTCATTGAAAAGTTTTCTCAGCTTTTCTGTGGTGCATATCATACCATCTCTAAGGTAAAGTGCTCAAGAAAAACTCATGCAAAGCAAGGGTGAGTTAATTATTGAAATTATGCATTAATTATTAGGAATTAGAGTAATTGAAGTAGTACTTAGCAGACTTCTGTTTCCTTACGTTTGGAATTGTCTGTTCCAAGTAATTTTTGAAGCTGTAAAGTATTACTGGAAAAGATATCATCAGAAAAAGTTCAAATAATTAATCATAGACTCATAGATTCATAGAGGTACAATATGGTTAATTATTCTTTATTTTTCATATGTTGTTGTTGTTGTTGTTGGGTGCCATCGAGTCCGTGTCCAACTGATAGCAACCCTACATACAATAGATGAAACACTATTGTCAGTGCGTCTATGCTGTTCATAGGGTTTTCAATGGGGGATTGATTTTTGGAAGTGGGTTGCTGGGTCCTTCTCCCAAGCCTACAGCACCTGGTGTTCTCAGGTGGTCTCCCATCAAAGTAATAACCAGGTCCAACCCTGCTTAGCTTCCGAGATCTGATGGGATCAGATGCCACAGGGCTACAGCTGCAGGTGCTATTTTTCATATAGTATTAAATAAAAGGTAGGCCTCGCATATCTAACTTTTTAAATTCTGATATTAAAATGAGTTGGGTGACAACTTTTGATACTACTTCTTACAGACTATTTAAGATGAATGGCAGCAGAGAATTGATCAATTGAAGTTATAATCTAAAAAGCACTATAAAGTATTTAAAAATCATGTAAATTAGGGAAAATCTATGAACAATAATATTCCTTAATCTTTTTGTTGTTGTTTTTAGTGCCATCGAGTTGGGTCTGACTCATAGTGATCTTATGTACAACAGAACGAAACACTTCCTGACATTGTGCCATGCGCAACACTATGTCAGTGCTTCTCTGCTATTCTTTCAGTTTTCTATGGCTGATTGTTTCAGGATTGTTTAGGGAATGTGTTGTCAGGTCCTTTTCCATTTTTGTGGTTCTGGGGACTGAGGGCCCCAGAGAATACAATGTGGCACTCTATCAGCTGAGCTATACTCAGCTCCTTAATTGTTTAGAAGTTGCCATATTCAAGGTACTCTTCCAAAGACTTCATGTAGATTAAGTAACCTCCCAAAAATCAATCTGCCATTGAAAACCCTATGAACAACAGAGAAGCACTGACAATAGTGTTTCCCCTGTTGTACAGAGGGTCGCTATGAGTCGGATACCGACTCAACGGCACCTAACAACAACCTAACTACTCCCTCTACCCTGCAGCCCTACCACTGTGGCATCTGATACCACCAGATCTCAGAATCTAATCAGGGTCGGGTCTGGTTAGTACTTAGATGGGAGACCACCTGGGGGCATCAGGTGCTGTAGGCTTCAGAGAAGGATCCAGCAACCCATTCTCCCCAAAATATCTGCCCTTGAAAACCCTATGAATAGCAGAGAAGCAGTAACAGTACTGTTTCTTCTGTTGTATGTAGGGACACTGTGAGTCAGATACTGACTCAACAGCATGTAACAACAAGAACTACCCCTGTAAAAAACAAAGCAATAAGAACAAAACTATAACAATGAATTTTGTGCTGCCATTCTCATTTAATAGATAGTTTTCTTCAGCTGCCATATATTACTTCCTAGGCTGTGAACTGTATAACTCTTTTCAAATGTTTTATAGGTGGCACCTCATGAAGTTTGTGGAATCTTAAGTTTAAGGAAGTCAAATACTTGAAATTCACAAAAAGTACTCTAACTCATGCAGTGGAAGATTGCATTGTGGGTTAATAAATGTGAAAGCTATAACTTGAATAAGTGATGCTATTTTAATTATAGTTCCTCATTTTAAGTTTATATTAATATTTTCAAGGTCATTTATAGGTGTGAAGGTGTGAACAAACTTCTTCAGTTGATTATAAATAACTTAATAGGAAAAATTCCCAAAGTGGAATTTTATCAAAAAAACTACTTAGAAAGTAAAAACTGTTGAAACCTTGGATGGTATATAGTAGACATTGATTATCATAGCATAAGTATATTGGTAGGACATAGAAACATCCAGCTTACCTCATATGCAAAAATATTTAGGAAAACAGTGCAGTATTTTATGGAATTATATATGAATAAGAGATCCAGGGAGAGGTAGCTCAATTACTAATTTTACCTGGGAAATAAGAGGAAATAAGGACTTTCTAAGATAGAAATAAGCCTGCAGTCATATCACTGAGGAGTCTAATCTGGTCAGATCTCTGAAGTAAGCAAAGCCAAGCCTGCTTAGTACTTGAATAGGAGACTTCCTTGGAACACCAGGTGCTATAGCCTTGGGAGAAGGACCTGGCATCCCACTTCCAAAAAACAATCAGCCATTGAAATCCCTGTGAATAACAGGGAAGCTCTAACAATACTGTTTTGCCTATTGTACATAGGGTTGCTATGAATTGGACATTGACTCGAAGGCACCTAACAACAAAATAGAAATGACAAAATTGATTTTTGTTATATTTCAATTTTTATCATATATTTCCTCTTTTGGTTCCAAATTGTATTTTATCCTATATTTACTTTCTCCTAAATGATTGTTATACTAAATTATGTTGATAGTAAAATGAGTTTTCTCACACACTTGGTCAGGGAAGTTGAAAGTAGAAGGAGCAAAATAGCTTCCTGGGAAGAAACTATCAGGCTATGTCTCCTAAGGGTAAATAACTCTCTTATTATTGCTACAACGCCAAAGCTC
Organism: Pedetes capensis; assembly: GCA_007922755.1. Taxonomy (NCBI): domain Eukaryota; kingdom Metazoa; phylum Chordata; class Mammalia; order Rodentia; family Pedetidae; genus Pedetes; species Pedetes capensis. Next base: position 1,039 of record VMDO01037568.1, on the reverse strand, counting down.
AAAGAACCAAAACATCATTCTGTAGCTAGTGTAGTTGGAATTAAAGGGAAAAATAAGAATATTATTAATTAATATATTTATTTGCATTACTAGGCATTGAACCTAGGATCTCACTCATGCTAACCAAATGCTCCACCACAGAACCACACATACAGCTCCTTTTTTCATTTTGAAACAGGGTCAGGCTAAATTTCATAGGCTTCCCATAGCCTCCAGCCGGTGATCCTCCTATCTCAGCCTTCTGCTGGGATTAAAACACTACATTAGATCACCTAGCTAAGAGCGTTTATTTTTAAAATTAATTTCAGTGACTTAGAGGAAAAACATAATAAGAAATATGTAGGTAAAGATAATTTTTTTCAGAAATGTAAGAGAGGCAAATAGAATAGCTCTAATGTCATAATATTTGGATTGTTTTAAAAGCTATTAAAACTAGCAGGTTAGACAAAATGGCAATAATGTAAATATAATAAGGAATGTATTGAGGGTAAATTTTAAATATTAAAATATTTAAATATTTTTATATTATTATTATATAATATATTATATTATATAATTATATTAATTATATAATATATATTATATTATTATTAAATATTTAAAGTTTTTACATAAATTAATTGTAAAGGTAAATTTAGTAAAAACATAGGGCAAACTAGAAATTAAAATTATGTGAAAATGAGTTTCACTAGAACTGTAACGTTATAATCTTTATATCACTTGGAGTTGATCATCACAAGTTAGGAAGAATCATTTCCATTATAACATGATATAAAACATTCATTTTAACTATCGATGAATTAAGAAAACTCTCATTTTACTATTTTATATTACATAATTGGGGTATTCTATTGAGATAAAAACATTATAATTATCCCATAATCATTTAAAATATGTTTTATATCACTAAATGAAAACATGCAGGTACCAAAAGTTTTCTTTCAAATAAACAGTATTATTATTCACCACTTAATTTAACTCACAAAATAGATGACAATATTTCATTTTTCCATAACTGTAGATTTAATAACTGTAATTT
>VMDO01037567.1:0-14215 GCA_007922755.1 Pedetes capensis | reverse complement strand
GTGTCTTTTTAGATTTTGTTTTCTTTGTGACCTTCCTCTTATTATATATATGCACTCACTATGGTAAATAAGGGGCTGGGAGTTAGCTCAGTGGATAGAGCACTGCACTGCAGTCTCTGAGGTCCCGAGTTCAATTCCCAGCACCGCAAAAATGGGAGAAGGGCCTGGCAATCCACTCCCAAGGCAATCCCGAAACAGCCATTGAAAACCCTGTGAGGGGGCTGGGATTTAGCTCAGTGGGTAGAGCGCTGCGCTGCAGTCTCTGAGGTCCTGAGTTCGATTCCTAGTACGGCAAAAATAGGAGAAGGACCTGGCAATCCACTCCCAAGGCAATCCCGAAAGTTTGCCATTGAAAACCCTATGAGGGTCGCTATGAGTCAGATACCGACTCGACGGCACCTAACAACAACAACAATAATGGTAAATAACTTATGTGTGGCCCAAGACAATTCCTCTTTACTCACCATGGCCCAGGGAAGCCAAAAACTTAGATACCATGTCTCTAGCAATAAACTCTTGGAGGAAGTGTTGGTAGATTTTCTTAGATTTCCTCTCGATAGAATGCCTGGTGGGAGGGTACGGTGGAGCCACTCACATCATGATGGACAGGGAGCAGAGAAAGCTATACAGGAAGGGGCTCCCAAGTGCACACCACCAGTGATGTCCTTCTTCCAACTATGCCCACCTCCCACTTTTCTCCGCCTTCCCATAGTGCCAGCATATTAGGAATCAATTAAGAAGTTAATCCTCAATGAGGTCAGAGCCTCAGGACCCAATCACTTCCCCAAAGCCTGTCACCCCAACACAGGAGCCTTCAGGGGACATTTCATATTCAAATAATAACAAAGGACAAATCATATTCAAATCAAGCATCCTCAATTCTAAATCCAACCTCTTCCCCACAAAGTATATGGTTATAAGATTTGAGCCGAAGGTTCTCTTTTTAGTTGTTTTCACGGGGATTCATGTTCTGTTATAGAAATGTTAATGCATTTGATTATAAGATAGTCCCCTAAACCCTTATGGGTTCATCATATAACATTCAATACATATTATTTAAAAATATGATTACATATTATATTTTACACATATTTTTCAGTATGTTATTCAACATAAATTTTTTTAATCTGAAAATTTCTGAATTATGAAAACATAGCTGCTCTCAAGAGTTTCAAATAAGAAACTGTGAACTTATAGTTGCAAAACATTCTATCGTATGGCTACATGATATCTTATTGAATAATTTGCTATTATGGGCATTCATGTAGTTTGGTTTGCTTGTTTGTTTTGTTTTGTGGTACTGTGACCCAAGGCCTCATACGGACTTTGCACAGACTCTGTCACTGAGCTGCACCCTTAGCCCCTTGTTTCATAGTTTATTTTGAGACATGGTCTCGGTAAGTTACGCAGGCTGCCTCTGTCTTTGAACTCATGGTCCTGCCTCAGCCTCCTGAGTTGCTGGGATGATGGGCATGCACCATGGTACCCAGATTGTCTTGTTATTATAAGATATGTACCAATAAGCCCTTTTTGTGGTACTGGGGGGCCGAACCCAGGACCTCCCATATACTTTGCAAGTGCTCTACCATTGAGCTCCATGGCCAACACCTTCTTTTTAAAATGCTTTATTCTGAGATAGAATCTTGCTAAATTACACAGGCTGCTTCTGGCCTCGGACCTGCAGTGATGACTTCTTTGCATGTATAGCGTAGCAGGTTCCTCTGGGTGGGATGTGATAATTGCCGTCTTGGCCATCTTGGCCATTTTGTACAGAACACTTGGGATGACCTCAGGGGACCTTGGTTCCGTAGCCATGGCAACAAAAGAAACAAAAGTGTCCAGTATAGGGAGACCTACAGTGATGGCAATGGAGCTAATCAACCTTACCTTGTCTCTTGGGTAAGGGGCAAGAAGGGTCACGAGACCCTCCTCCGAGGTGCCAATCACTAGCCCCTCCTGCCCCAGCTACCCATGATGCTAAGTTATATAAGAAATGAATGACTGGCCGAGGGTGGGACCTAACGGCCATGCAGCTGCCCATGAGGTTGTCAGGATGTCACGCTTGCTCCTGTAAGTGACCCCAGTGCTGTGCGGGGCTTGATGGTGGCCCTTGCGGGACATCTCGGTGGGAACTTCTCAGTGGTGGAGCTGTCAGTAAGGACTGCCCCTGAGTCACCCACGCCCCCATAGGCACCCCCAGTAAACTCAGGAAGTTTAACACCAACTGTCCTTTGGTCTGTCTGCATCCTTTTGGCTTTCATGCAACAGTGTGGTTCCAGTGCCTTCTCTAGAGAGTCAACAGCACCCCAAGCCTTCCCGAATCACTCCACACATTCCTTTAGTTCTGTAGCTGCCATGGCGGGAGCCTCTATTCCTGCTCCACTGCCCCTCTTCCTGCCCCATTCGCCATCACGGAATACTCACGAGGGTGTCATCAGTTGAACAAGGGCCTGGTTGCGGCCAGCGGCGCCTGTCTGTCTGGGATCTACAAGGCCATAGCCCAGGAGAAGACGAGTCTTCTGGAAGGGGACAGTCAGCCCAGAGTGACAGCCTTCTTTAGGTGTAGAGAATTCCTTCTAGATCTGCCTGGAATCCACTTTGGTGGGTCCTACACCTCCCCGTGAATCCCTGGGAGAGGTGCAGACACAGGGCCAGCAGAGGAGGCAGGCCAGGAGCTAGGATGGAAGGCACCTCACAGGTGGCGACCTCTCCCCCTGGTAGTCTTGCTCATCCAACTGGAATTCCGAGGAAGTCTTGCGTTTTCAGAATCTAAACCAGGACTAATCCAGAGGCCCATGGTGCTGCTGAAACCAAGCAACCGGCAGCCCAGGGTTGATGAGCACCAGGCAGTGGGCCAGCTGCCCCCACCCACAGCAGGCTCCCTTGCGATCCCCGCTAAAAATAACCACCGGTCCTGGGCAGGGCTCCGGACCTCCCACTTATCTTCATGGAGATCACAGCGGACTTATCACAGGACAGCAGCAGAGGGAAAAAGAAATCAAATCCCAGGCACAAGCTAATCCAAGCTTGATTTGCCTCCTGGCAGCAGGAAGATTGACGATTTTCAGAGCAAGGCTTTGCCTGATAAAAAAAGGAAGTGACTTTCGCATTTTTTTCTATTCCAATGGATTTGGCTTCTTCCCTTGTCATGGTCATGAGGTAGGAACACAGGGCCTTTAAAGCACTAGGGGCTAGGCTGCCCTGTGCACGGGGAAGAGTGTAATACCTGACTGAAAGACACCTGCTCCATGTTTGTCTCTGATCTGAGCTGATGTCCCCTGGGGTCCTCTTGCTCCGGTGTCCCCTGTAGTCCCCTTGCTCCAAGGCTTCTGAGAGAGCTCAGGCGTTCTGAGTTTCTCTCACCTTTCTCTGGGGCTGCGATTGAACTCAGTTGGTAGAGTGCCCCTCTGCAGCCTCTGACATTCCAGGTTCAATTGCCAGCCTGCAAAACTGGGAGAAGGACGCGGCCGTCCACTCCCGAGGCAATGCCGAAACAGCCATTGAAAACCTTATGAGAGTTGCTGTGAGTTGGACAGGACTCAACAGCACCTAATGACAACCACAACACCTTTCTCTGCCTCCATGGCTACTAATGTCACACTACTAGCTTCCTGTCTTGGTTAGCTCCTGTGCAGAGCCAAGGCTACATGACCGATATATTTCCTTTCCACCTGGCAGGACTGGGCATGGGCTTCTACACAATCATATTAGCCAGTGAGTAACCTTTGTGGAGACACTCTATCCATTCCCAGTCATGATCTACTCTATAGTAAGTCCATCTTTTAACACTTAGCCTCCTTTCCCACTCCTTTCTTTGCTCTCTCCTACGTCAGGAGGGCCAGAGGGGAACAGATTTCCTGGCTCTCTTGCAGCTACATTCTGGAGCAGGTTCAGGTTCCACAGAGGAGAGGCACTGGGGTGAAGTTTGGTGAAAGCAAAGTAGAAGTTGTCTTTCCAGGAAAGAATTCAAGCTCCATAGAGGGGGGTATTTGCTGAGGCTGGACCTCTCTGAGATGGCGATCTTCTCACCTCTTTCCTGACGGGAGCGCTGGGGAAGTGACTCCCCAGTTCAAGGGCATATGCCAGGATTCAAGCCCTAGGTGGGATTCGTCTAGAAGCCTGTGGGCTTTTACCTCATGTAGCTGCTCTCTCTCAGACAGGCTGTGGAGCCGCCCAGGAGGGCGTGTCTTCCACCCAGGCCACTGGGGGCCAGACCACTGCTTTCTTCACCCTGTGGAACTCACCCCACTGTGTAAAAGTCCTCTCCAGGGAAGTGCGCTTTGTGAAGCCAGGCCACACACATCTCCAGGCGTAGCTCCAACGCCATCCCCAGAAGTCATGAGTGACTAAGATGACTCTTATTGGGCAGAGCTGGAACTGGGACCCAGCATTCCAGGACCAGGTAAGGAATGACTTTCCCTCCCATGTGATTTCCACAAGCCAGGGGCTGAGCCAAGTACATCCTCAGCCTCCCCCCACCCTGTCACTCCTGCCTGGCGGTAGGCAGTTACCACAAAATCCCACAGACTGGGGCGGAGACGCAGCAGGCAGGCGCTTCCCACCCTCCTGGGGCCGGAGAGCAAGAGATGGGCAGGTATGAGAGAGCAAAAGATGGGCAGATATGGCGTCTGGAGAGGCCCGGCTTCCTCAAGGGTGGTGTCTTCTCTCTGTGTCCTCACATGGTGGAAGGGGTGGGGCCCTCTCTCAGGCTCTTTTATAAGGACGTGAAGCTCTTTTATAAGGGCTCAGCCCTCAGGACCCAGTCACCTCCCCAAGTCCCCACCTCTGAAGACCACCAACTTGGGGATTTAAATTCAGCACATGAAGTTTGGGGGACAGGCACATTCAGACTGCAGCTGTCCCTCAGCAAGGGAGGGGCAGCAATTATGTGGGGTGAAAAAAAAATCACCCAGCTTAGCTCTGTGAGGTAAGACCTTTCATGGGTCCCACGTGGGCAGCCCTTGCGACACCAGGAGGGGCTTTGTCTCCTGGGTGGGAGGCCCTCTGGCTTGCACACACACCCAAGCCTTCAGCAGCAGCCAAGAGACCTTTTGGCCTCTACCCAGCACTTCCTTGCATTTTTATTTGTCAAAATCCTACATGGTGAAGATGGGGGTACTAGGACTGTACTATACCCCCCATTCACGTACTGAAGTTCTAATCCCCGGAACCTCAGAACATGACCTTATTTGGAAATAGGATCATTGTAGATGTCACTAGTTCAGAGGAAGTCATACACAATTAAGTGGGCCCCAATCCAAACCGACCAGAGTCCTAATAAAAAACACGAGGGGAATTTGTATACAGACACGCACACAGGGAGAGCCCCTGGTGAAGACTGGATTTAGGCTCTCACAGGCTAAGAAGCCATCACAAGTGAAGAGAAGGCCCCAGAACAGATTCTTCCCCGCCTCAGAGGTCAGGCAGTGGTGCCATTACCCTGATGGGGGATTTGTAGCATCCAGAACAGACACAGTCTATTTCCATCAGTTGAGCCTCTCTGTGTGTGATACTATGTACTATGTCATGGTAACTCTGGAAAATACTGGGGCTATTTGCTGGGGGCCTCAGAGTCTCTTGTACTCAGTCTTTAGGACCCAAGGACCCTTCCCTTGCATTGTGTTTTAGACAAAACCTCCCTTCCCACCAGCCTTCTGAAACATCGCTCCATGCCTCCCTAGGACACCAGGAATAGCCTGAAAGGATGCCTATGCCTGCCCTTAAACTCCTGACTCGCCCTCTGGAGTGACCACATCTCCTGCTGCGCCTCAGACTTAGCGGAAATATCTCTGTCCCTGTTTGTCTGGGTGGCCCCCCTACTTTCTCCTCAGTGGCTCTGGCCCCTGCAACTGACACCCAGTAAGCAACACACGCCCAGTTTTTAATTTCCTGGAGTCTTTTTCTCCCAACCCGAGAGGAGAGTCCAGGAAATGTTCCCACAAAGGGGGAGGGACGCTAGTGCTGCTGGCCATGTTGTTGTTGTTGTTAGGTGCCGTCAAGTCGTGTCCAACTCATAGTGACCCTCATAGGGTTTTCAATGGCAGATTGCTTAGGGATTGCCTTGGGAGTGGGTTGCCACATCCTTCTCCCATTTTTTGCGGTGCTGGGAATCGAACTCGGGACCTCAGAGACTGCAGTGCAGCACTCTACCAACTGAGCTAAATCCCAGCCTGTGCTGGCCATAAGGAGCACTTATCACATTTGTCAACAAATATGCTAGCGCCAGATGGAGGGACACTTCTCTGAGATAAGCCCAGTTAATGAGCATCCTAAAATACAGTGTATTAATAGAAAAGTTGGAATACAGTGAGGTCAACAACTGACCGCCATTGAAAAGACGGTTAGTTACTCAGTTCCACCAGTGGGAAGGGACAGGCCGTGCTACAGTGAGCCCCGTGCAGAGCACCAAGGTCAGCCCAAAGACAGGGCCCTATAGATGTGGCTATAGTGGGCAGGGAGAGCCTGTATTGTAGGAAGAGTTAAGGAAGCAGCTCAGCAGGCGTGGGACTGGCTGGGCTGCACCAGTTCAGGAGGCTCTGCGGCGTATGGCTGCCCGTATGGCTGCCCCTAGTTTGTGGCCTCTGGCTGTGGAGTGATTAGGGGAGGTGCACAGTAGCCTGGAGTGGGGAGGCTCACAGAGGAGGTGGACAGAGGGTGGGGGTTCTGTGTGGTTGGCTGTATCTGAAAAGGATATCCCTGTGTATGTTATTTACCATCTTTTTTTTTTTTTTTTTTGCGGTACTGGGGGTTGAACCCAGCGCCTCGCGCCTGCATGCTCTGCAAGTGCTGGATCACTGAGCTGCACCCCCAGCCCATTTTTTTTTTTTTACTTTCTGAGACAGGGTCTCGCTAAGTTACACAGACTGCCTCTGGTCTTAAACTTGTGATCCTCCTGCCTCTGACTCCCATGTCGCTGGGATGACAGGCGTGCGCCACCGGACCCAGCTCATTATTTACCATCTTCAGGATGGACCATGTCTGGAAAGAGCAGGGCCTGGCAGGTCAGAGGTTGAAGCATTGGAATACAGAGAATAAAAACGAGTCCCACACAATGAGGAATGCACATTCGCCTTGCTGGTGTGGCTGCGTTGTCACCAGCTGTGAAAGATCCAGGTCAGGTCTGCGACCCCCACATTAACCCCTGAAAGGCCATGGGAAGAGAGTGGGGTCCTGTAGACCCCACTCACAGGTCAAGACACAACATGGACTTGCCCTCTGGCAGGAAGTCCCCCTCGCCATTCCCCGTCCTCTGTGTCCTCTTTCTCCCCTGCCTGGCACTGGCTCTGCTGGGTCGAAGTCACCTGTCTGGGTTTCTCCCCCTCCCTCAGCCCTGGCTGCCTGTTAGCACCACCTGGAAAGGGTAGCAAGTCCTGCTGCCCAGCACCCAGCCTGCAGGAGGAATCGGGAGCCTCTGCAAGAAGGGCCTTGGGACTGGCACACTTCCACGCTCACCAGGTGACACACGGCCAGGACTGAGAACCACCACCTGACCTGGGGTCCTGGATCACAGAGGCTGTGCATGCTGCGGTCACCTGGCACAATGCCCGGCCTGCAGCAGGCCTGGGATGAAGAAGACATCACTTCCCAAGTGTGGAAGGGACAGGAGTGCATCCTTTGTCATCATTGGTAACTTCAACCTGGGCACTGGGCCTCCCTTCGGCCTCTGTCCTCTCTGCCTGTCTTTGGGGAAGTCCGGCTCCCCGTGTGGAAAGCCCGCCCACCTATGCATATGGCGCCCCCCATTTCTGCCGCCATCTTGCATCCATCGCTGAGGAAAGCACCTGAGCCACGGCCCCCATTCCCCCCTCTCCGCATCACTCCTGTGTCTGTGGGACTTTGCAGTGCCCCCCACTGCCTCACTCTGGGTTGGGCCAGGTGATTTTCTCTGCCCACTGGGATGGCGCCCATGTGACACAGGCAGGGGCCTGAGTGCTCCAGCTTCTGCTACGGCCATGGGAAGGCCACACAGGGTGAGTCATCCAGAGCACGAGGCAGCAGGAGCAGGGCCGAGCCACCCAGGCAGCCAGCAAGGCCCCACAGGTCACCCAACAGCCCGGGGCCCCCTCCCCAGAGGTGCCCCTTCCTCAGCTGGCCTCAGTATTGGGAGCAAACCCAGCAAAGTCAGCCCAGCCCAGCCTGCTGCACCTCAGCCTCCCAGACCTAGAGTCAACTGGCTGCTTCTCGTTGCTGCCACTGAAGCGATGTGGTCACGTGTCACCATGATCCCCTCCTTTCCTCCACAGCTCCCTGTTCTCCATGGCCTGCGTACTCTGCCTCATCCTGAGTCCACGTTTGCCTTTTCTCCTCTGCCAGCCTCACTTGCTGGGCTTCCTCCAGCTCCATTGTGTCCCATGATGGCCTCTCTGCCCTGCTGCTGCTTCTCAGACTTGGAGTCAGTGTGCAGTGCAAGCGGCCGTTCTAAGACCTGAAGCCCACCCCCAAGGTCAGAAGCAAGGCTGATGCCCAGGAGTGGGGGGCTTGTGTAGGGTGCGTGGATTTGGTGTGACTGCTGCCATTGTTGTTAGGTGCCGTCGAGTCGGTATCCGACTCATAGCAACCCTCGTAGGGTTTTTAATGGCTGTTTCAGGATTGCCTTGGGAGTGGGTTGCCACATCCTTCTCCCATTTTGTGGTGCTGGGAATCGAACTCAGGACCCCAGAGACTGCAGAGTAGCACTCTATCAACTAAGCTAAATCCCAGCCCTTGGTGTGACTAGCAGATCCAAAGGTGGCTCATAAAATATTCATGCGTTTAGATAATGATGCTTATATTTCATTAAAGAGGTAAGCTCACCAACTCGTCTCTGACGACAGTTAATGAGGTCAGTGATGGGACTTTGAATAGCAACAGAGCTCCCTGTTGTGTAAATTGCACTGGAATGGTGTTTATAAGATGCCACAATGCCCAGGTTCACACCACCGAAGTGCACTCTGTGACCCACTTAGGAACACGCCTGGCACTGCCCCGGATTATATTCATACTAATGGCACCTGCTCAATAGTAAAGGTGTAAGATTAATAACTAAACACTCAGGAAATGCAGGATCAGAGATGCAGATAGTTAAATCCCTGCCCGAGTCCCTAGAAGGTGCCAATGGTGGCCCACGGAGTCGGCAGGGTGCGAGCATCAAGTGTGGGCTTCCACAGGATCACTGGATGTGGTGCCCCGTCAGCTTCGAGGTCACGGGAAATCCCCAGCTGGCTGGGGGCCCCACACCTGGGCGGTTTTAGTAAGCAGATGAGGGAGGGCTTACAGGGAAAGGAAGAGCTCTGGGGGGAAATAGTAGAAACGGGAGTCAAAGCTGCCTCGCTGGCCACTGCTCTGCCTCCCCCAGCCCCACCCAGTGTCCTGGGAACCTGGGCACTTGCGCCCCTGGTGCTCAGTACCTTGGAAGACCTGGCCTGGGTCTTCCTTCCTACGGGAGGGAAGCATACAGGGCTCTAAGCCAGGGGTGGAACCGCCGGCTGGCGAGGCTGCCCCCCGCCCCACTGCATGCCTGACGTCCTGTGCTGAACGGTGTCCCTCACATTCACACAGTGAAGTTCCAGCCCCCAGCACCTCAGGATGTAACTGTATTTGGAGGTGAGGTGTTTAAAGAGTTCAGATGAGGTCACTGGGGAGGACCCCCATCTACTGTGCCAGGACACAGACATGCAGAGGGGCGAGAGGAGGGACCCGCCCCTGCCGCCCCATCTTGGCCCCCCAGCATCTTGGACAGCTGATGGTGACCCTGCGTGGGCTGGGCCGGCCCCCCCCCCCTTGCTTCTCACGCTGCGTGCCTGTGGCCAATCTGCTTATCTGGACCGATTTTCCACCCAGCAGCTCTGGGGGTCTCTGTAGTCCCACTTGCTATTTATTCTACGGTGGCTCCCATAGTCCTCAGATTTAGGGACCTCTGAAGGAGGGACCAAGGCCCAGCGGGACCTGACTCCCTCCAGGCAGGGCTGCCCTGGCCTCTCTCATCTCTGTACTCTGTACCCGAGGCCTCCTGCTCATGTCCCTGTCCTGCTTTAGCATCCCACTGTCATCTGGGTGGCTCCCTGTGCCCTCCAGGCTGCCTGGCCATCTGCAGTCCCTCTGGTCTTCCCAGCAACACCTCGAGACCCCCGGGGGCCAGGACTGTCCTCTCCCTCATTCTGTTCACAGCACCTGGCACCCAGAGGCGCTCTGGAAATGCTCGCTGAGAGGAAGTTGTTGTTGTTAGGTGCCGTCGAGTCACGTCTGACTCATAGGGTTTTCAATGGCTGACTGTTTCAGGATTGCCCCTTCCTTCTCCCATTTTTGCGGTACTGGGAATCGAACTCAGGACCTCAGTGACTGCAGAGCAGCGCTCTACCCACTGAGCTAAATCCCAGCCCTGAGAGGAAGTAGAAGGCGAGAAAGCAGGAGAGTCAGGTTCCAGTGACAGCTGCTGACCGACTCGCCGTGATCCAGGTGGGAAAGAAGGGCCGGGCCACAGATGCTCTCTTGCCCTTCTCTCTCGGGGGAGGAGATCTGTGTTTGGTGGGAAGCATTCCCTGCCTCTAAATTTCTTTTCTGAGCTGCCTGAAAAATCACTGATTGGATGTTAAAGCGGGGAGGGGAGGGGGAAGATACCAGCCATTCACCTCTTAGTATGAAATAGTGGGTTCAGCACTTCATCCCAAAACCCTGTGGAGACTCCTTGATGAAATGGGACCTCGGAGGGGAAGGAGAGGGTCGCATGCAGGGGGTTGGGTAACGTGCGGGATGCTGCAAAGCCGAAGGCAGGGTCAGGACACCGTGCCAGCCACCCATGAGGGGGTGGTAAAGGATAGGGAGCTCAGGGGGTTGGCCAGGACCCAGAAGGAAAGTGGAAAGGGCGGGTGGAGGTTGAGAAGTGGGCAGCAAGTGAGGCAGGAAAGGGTGGGCGGAGCCATGAGAACAAAGGTGAGGAAGCTGTGTGGGTGCGGCATGCACATGCGCACATCTGCACATCCGGGTCCTTCCTAGCAGGAGCTGGGCAGGCCTACGGGGCTGTGAGCACCGAGTGGCGCCCAGAGCGTCGAGGCCCGTTTCCCCACTGGCTTTTTGAGGCAGGACCTTCACTGGTGGAATGGCTGGATGACACCTAGGAACTCTTGGGCCGGCCTGAATTCCGATCAGGACAGTAGTCCAGGGCCTGCAGGTCCCGCCCAGACGCACCTTTCAGTCCCTAGGGCAGGGATCGGCCCTAGCCCTGCAGACCCCGGTGGTCCCCCAGCCGTGTACAGCTGCCTCCTCCTCCTCTCCCTGCCACCTGCTTCTGTGACCTGCCCTCAGCCGGCCCTGGGTAGAGCAAGGGCCCCGCCCCAGCTCCCAGGCGCACAGCTGAGGGAAGGTGGCTGGCTGTCCTTGTCCCTGCAGCCCATCCCCACCCCTGAGAGCGGGTGATCACTTCTGCTTTACTGAGGGGAAGACCGAGCCCAGAGGGGCAGCCGCTTGCCCAAGGGTACACAGCTGGCTGGGGCCCCAGCGGACTCACTTCTGGGTGTAAACTGGAGACCGGGGTTTTGCTTCCTCTTCCGCCTGGATTTGGAGCCTCGGCTCTGGCTGGTGTCCCCACATCCTGAGCCATCACTGCCCTTCCTTGCAGGCAGGAGCTCAGTGATTCCCCTCCAACTGCCCTGGGGCGCTCTGTGTGGGTGGGGTCACCTCCTGGGAGAGGAACCCACAGTCCCATCCACTGCTCCTTTACACAGGGGCTGTGGTTTAACTGTGTCCCCCCAATTTCACCTGCTGGGGACCTCATCCCCAGATTCATCCAGTACCATTACCTTTTGGAGGTGGGGCCTTTGGGAGGTAATTAGGGTTGGATGAGGCCATGGGGGCCCTAGGATGGCACTTGTTGTTGTTGGTGTTAGGTGCCATCAAGTCGTATCCGACTCATAGCGACCCTTACAAGGTTTTCAATGGCTGTTTCCAGGATTGCCTTGGGAGTGGATTACCACGTCCTTCTCCCATTTTTGCGGTGCTGGGAATTAAACTCGGGACCTCAGAGACTGCAGTGCAGCGCTCTACCAACTGAGTTAAATCCCAGCCCAAACAGGGGATTAGATGTCTTTTCTCTTTATGAAAATACACTATCTGATGTTCCCTTTCAGTGAAGGTCTCGGTTTCCTGCTGCGGGATAGTAAGGAATGTGTTTGGTCTCTGCCCCAGGTCCTGGAGCTAAGTTGCTGTAAACTTGGAGTTTCTGAGCACCTTTGTTAGGAGCATCTTCTGCTGGTCAGGGTGAGCCCCTTTCAGCCAGCCTGTTGTTGTTAGGTGCCATCGAGTCGTGTCCGACTCATAGCAACGCTTATAGGGTTTTCAATGGCTGATTGTTTTGGGATTGCCTCGGGAGTGGGTTGCCACATCCTTCTCCCATTTTTGTGGTGCTGGGAATTGAACTCGGGACCTCAGAGACTGCAGAGCAGCGCTCTACCAACTGAGCTAAGTCCCAGCCCAGGATGGCACTAGTGGCTTTATAAGAGGAGGAGAGATGTGACGTGGCACACGTGTGCTCTGTGCCACCACGGATGCCCTCTTCTCCATCATAGTGACTCAGGAGGCCCTCAGTAGGTGCCCAGCGGAGGCTGGCACCAGGCTCTCTGACTTCCCAGCCCTCCAAACCATAAGCCAAATAAACTTCTATTCTTCATAAGTTAGCTGGTGTCTGGTATTTTGTTATAGTAGCACTCAGTGGACTAGGTCAATAGGTATGTGCGCCCTGAGGTGAGATGTTGTTGTTGTTAGGTGCCGTCGAGTTGAGTCGAGTCCGACTCATAGCGACCCTAGGTACAGCAGATCGAAACGCTTGCCGATTCTGTGCCAGGCAAACGATCCCATTTATGTTTAAGCCCATTGTTGCAGACACTGTGTCAATCCAACTGATGGAGGGTTTTCCTCTTTTGCGTTGACCTGCCACTCTTCCAAACATGATGTCCTTCTCCAGGGATTGTTCTCTCCTGACTACATGTCGGAAATATGTAAGACACAGTTTGGCCATTCTTGCTTCCAAGGAGCACTCTGGTTGCACTTCTTCTAGGACAGATTTGTTGGTTCTTTTGGCAGTCCATGGTGAGATACCCCAAGCCATATCGCCAGCACATGGAAGGTTCTAGAGGAGCTTCTAGACACAGCTGTGGCTGCCACCTGCAGGCATGTGGAGGAGCCACAGGAGGCAAGTAGAGGTGACAGACTCAGCTGAGTGCCTGAGCAGCACTAGGGGAACCCCCCTCACTCTGGCTGGCCCTTGAGGGGCCCTGGGGTACAAGCTGTGCAGCTGTGCAGCTGTGCCAGCAAGGTCAGCATTCAAGGCTATAGTAATGTTAGTTGCAAATAGGGATCTACCACTGCCCCGGAGTGCCCTTGCTCGTGGAGCCTGCTGAGCTTCCTGGGCCTTCCCCCTGACCTGCGGTTCTTAAGCTTCCCTGGGCGTCGCAGACCAGAACTGAAGCTCAGCTCGCTGAGCAGGGCACGGCCAACCTCTGATTCCCATGAAGACCTGCAGGTGATTCCTTCCAGGATAAAGCAGCAGAGCCGCTGGCACGAAGCCTTGCTGGTTGAGGTGTGGCGCCTGGACCGGCAGTGTCAGTCTTACCCAGGAGGTGTAGGGACGCAGGCTGTCACATGGCACCCCCGACCTCCCAAATCAGTCAATCTAGGAAGGTGCCTAGGGAATCCACGTGCACATGGCTGACGCAGCTAATGGACGAGCAGAGGCTTGGCCATCCCCTGTCACGTAGCTCGTCAGCAGCCTCTACCTGGTCCCCACAGTGACCCTGAGGTGGGGTCCCATCACCCCATTTTACACAAGACAGCAGCCATGGTTTGCATCTAAAGTATCCCCTAAAAGTCATGTGTTTGAATGCTTGGTCCCCGGCTGTTGCACTGTGTGGAGGCTGTGGAACTTTGGGAGGCAGAACCGACCTTGAACAGCTGGGTCAGAGAGGGGCGGGGCTTTGGACCTTTGACCCTGATCCCTGGTTCCGGTCACTCTCTTTGCTTCCTGGTGCCATGATGTGGGGTTCTCTGCCCCAGGCCCTGCCCCCTGCCCGGCTGCCATGGACTGAAATCCTCTACATCGTGAGCCCCAATAAGTCTTGCTTCCCATGACTTGGTCCTGTCAGGTATTTGGCTGCAGCAGTGTGCAAGCTGACTAAGAATGGCACTGAGGCACAGAGAGCTGAGGGACTCTGTGACTCAGGGTCCCTCAGCTCTCGTGGCTGGGGGG
>VMDO01037566.1:0-14214 GCA_007922755.1 Pedetes capensis | reverse complement strand
ACAACACATGTTCTCACTCATATGAGAGAGCTGACTCAAAATTACAAGAAGGAAAAATCCTACTCAAAGGTTAGATCACATTAAAAGGGGGGGAGGGAAGATAAGAATGAGGTCAATACAAATGGACTAAAAATCACATGTAATTGTTCTAACAAGATAGAAACAAAGACCACTACAGGAAAAGTTTCTATCTTAAACAGAAATGGAACCCAAGGATATATAGAAAAATACTATATAGTAAAAGATAGAGAAGACTTCAATGGGAAACTTAGATAGGAAGGGGGGAGGGGGGAAACATGGAGGAGGGTAAGGGGTAACCTATATGAATAATGCTTATCAAATTGCATATATGAAAATTGTCACAACGAAAAGCATGTCAAAATGAATCACATTATGATGTACATTAAAAATTTCTAAAAAAAAAAAAAAAAAAAGAACATAGGTTTTTCTCCCTCTTCCCCTTATATACATCTTGCTTTGGAGAATAGGGGGATGAGCTTGGACTCCTAACCTTACATCAGATATGCTGTGTGATCTTGGGTGCATTGCTGAACTCTAAGCAGTTCAGTTTTCCACACAGTGCAATGATTATCCCTACTACCTCATGGGACTATTATGAGGACTGATGTAGTCTATGCACTTAGGACTGCTTAGAACTGTGCCTAATCCTAGTAGGCCCTCCGCCATTGCTAGCTATTATTAAGCAGTGAACTAATGTATCCAAAGTGAAGTAAGATACACCAAAGATTTAGGAAGATGTCAAAATATATTAGAGAGGGGTAATTGTGTAAGAAATGAGACCAATAAAGAGAACACCACCCATTCCTTAAGTATGTGGTGATTTAAGGCTAAACCAAAGTAATATCAAAGGGCAAGTACAGAGAGGGAAAGATGCCAGAAATATTCCAAAAATAAAATTTAAGGACTTGAGGATTACCTATGAGAGACAATGAAAGAAAAGAGTCAAGGCTCCAAGATTTTATTACTGAGGAAATGCACCTTCTATTATAAAAATCAAGAAATAAATTAGGTAATTTGAATGAAAAGATAATTATTTCATTTTAACTATGATAAGTTTCAGGTTCATATAGAATATTCTGGAGAAATGTCTGCCTAACAATGCAGAACTGGAGCTTATAAAAGAGGGTATTAGAAAGATATGTGAACCATCAGCTCAAAGATGGATTAGATGGAGTACAAATGTGTATAGGGTTAGATGGATAGAAAAAGAAAAAGAAGGACTGGTATGTGACTTTGGAGAACAGCAATTTTAGAGCAGGGATGAAGAAGAGTAACCATTTTCAGAGAAGGAACAATCTGGGGTAAGAAGGGAATATTCTCCCAGGAGCCAAAGAATAAAAGTTTCCAAGAAGTATCCATTAGTTATCTAGGGATAAACGCTAGGGAAGAAAAGGGAGAGCACGATGAATGAATGTCAGTGATGATGCTTCAGAACAGATTCAAAAGAATAATGATGAAAGAAAGCAGATTTTAAGGACTGAAGGACAGAGCATACTGGGTAAAGCAAAGGCATCAGGTATAGACTATACTTTTGCAACGTAAAATGGTTAACCTCAAAGAAATTGAACAGTCTTCTTAGTTTTGTAGACTTTGTTGATCATTCTAAGGCTTGAGTGAAGAAGTGATATAGCCCAGCAACTACCAGTGAGAACAGAAGCTCAATCAATAGAGTAAATACTTGCTGGCATGAGACGTCAGTGCAGAAAAGCTGAATAAGCCCTGATTTTAAGGAGTAGAAGAACTGAGCGTGTTTACAAGAGAATAAAAAGCCAGTAAAGGGATAAAGAGATGTTAACATAAGAGATAAAGGAGATCATTAATAGGAAAATTTTATAAAAGAAATTAAAAAACAGTGGTAGAGATAGCATGGTGACAATTTTGTCATAGAAAAAGAAGAGACACATTTTCACCTGTGATGGAAGAAAAAAAGAAGGGAAGAGAAAGAGAAAGATGAGGTTATGGGGATGGAGATATCTGAGGACAATGGGAGAAAACTTCCAGGAGCCCCCTGAGATGACATGCACAGAGGAGCAGGGCTCATCTGCTTAGGGTGGGGGAGATCTGATAAGGTTGGAAGTTGAAAGCATAGAAAATCTACAACAGCTGCTATGAGGAATGCAAAAAGAATTTAACAAGCAATGAATAAAGAAAAGGACTGACAAGTAGCATTGAGAATCCAAATAAGGTTAGATAATGAATTTGCAGTGGACCAAGTCTGCACAGCTCTGTGACTTTCTGTAGCACCAGGCAGATTACATCATTTTATCGCCTCATCAGTTTTTCCTCCATGCATACTTTCCTTTGCTATTTTTCCAGTCCACTTTTAAATGAACCCAGAAATGAGCTAAAACCCACAATATTTGATGAAAATCTACATAGCATAGTACAAGAAAGATAAAATTATATTTAACCCAATGTAATGGGCCTGGGGTTTAGCTCAGTTGGCAGAGTGCTGCTCTGTGCTCTCTGAAGCGCTGGGTTCAATCCCCTAAACCACAAAAAAAAAAAAAAAAAAAAAAAAAAAAAAAAAGGAAGAAGGTCCCATCAGCCCACTCACAAAATAATCCTGAAGCAATCAGCCATCAAAAATTCTATGAATAGCAGAGAAGCACTGACATAGTGATGGATGTGTCACCATGTCTGGGAGTGTTTCATTCTGTTGTACATAGGGTCACTATGAGTTGGACCCAACTTGACAGTAGCACTTAACAGCAACAACAATGAAAACAACCAAAACAACCCAATATAATATATTCAAATTTTCCCCTAAGTAGTATTCTTATCCATACAATGTTATACCAGTAAATGATCAAATGAATACTCTTGTCTATTCAAGTAAATTTTTTTGAGATAGGCTCTCACTGCAGATCCTAGGCTGGCCTCAAACTCTCATTGATTCTCCTGTGCCAGTCTCCCAAGTGCTGGGATTACAGGTATGCACCACTAAGCCCAACTCAAGTAAATTTATTTTTTGAAATGCTCATATAATTATCATAATAAATTTTAAAATTCTATCCAATTGCTTAATTTAACTGATATTCATACTTTATTCCAGGGGTTGACAAGCTATTTCCAGCCTACCATCTGTTTTTGTATATCCTATGAAATAAGAATAATTTTACATTTTAAATGGTTAAAAAAATCAAGAGTATTTTATGGCATGTGAAAATTTTATGTGATTCCAATTTCAGTGTCCATAAATAATTTTATTGAAACATACCTCTTTATTTACATATTTTCTATGGCTACTTTCCCACTACATGGGTACCACTGAGTAGCTGTAACAGATCATTTGGCCCACAAAGCCTAAAATATTTACTAGCTGCTCCTTTAGAGAAAAAGTTTGCCAACCTTTGTCCATTCAGCCATTTAACCAATAATCATTGAGCACCTACCATTTGTAAGACATGCTAAGTGTGTAGAAAATAAAGAAATGAATCTAACCTCCGGTAGACTACATTGTTTTCACAGTGGAAGTCAGGGCCACTTTAATAATCTTTGAAAGTCATCATGTCTTCAATTAATGCCTCCTGGCAATAAATCCTCACAGCACCATGAACCCTTTCCAAATTTTCCTGAACAGAAAACTGAAATTTCAAGTGGTACAAGTAGCCAATGCACACTTGCAAACCTCACACGTAAAAAAAGAGGAAGGTACAGCCCAAGTCTCCTGATGCTGGCAAGGCACCATCTCACATCCTCCCTGGCAAAGAAATGGGGGTAAAACTTGCATCAAGGACTCTTTGTGAGAACTGAATAAGAAACGTCCCATTTACAGGATAGTGTTGTTAGGTGCCATCGGGTCCAACAATCGGGTCAACTTGTGGACCCAAATTACAACAGAATGAAGCACTACTCAACACCATGCCATGCACATGATCATTTTATGTTTGAGCCATTGTTGCAACCACTGTGATTCTTCCCAATTTGAGTTGTGCCACATGAGCCAAAGGAAGTCCCAGGGGTATTACTCCATTCTCATAATTAAGGTTGACTCTACTTTGAGGGCCTGCAGCCATAGCCCTATGGCATCTGACCCTGTCAGATCTCAGAAGCTAAGCAGGGTCAGGCCTGGTTAGTACTTGGATGGGAGACCGCCTGGGAACACCAGGTACTATAGGCTTGGGAGACAGACCCAACTACCCACTCCCAAACATCAATCTGCCATTGAAAAACCTATAAACAGCAGAGAAGCACTGACAATAGTGTTTCATCTGTTGTAGGTAGGGTCGCTATGAGTTGGATACCGACTTGACAGCACCTAACAGCAGCAACTACTTTGAGGAAGCAACTCTTCCCCAGGCATTTCTTGAATGCCTTCCAGCCTCTATGACTTTTCTGACACTATATTTGACAGTGCTTCTCTGCTAGTCACAGACTTTTCAGTGGTTAACTGTTGCAGAAGTGGGCTGCCAGGTCCTTCTTTCTAGTCTGTCTTAGTCTGGAAATTCAGCTGAAAACTGTCCACCTTGGGTGGCTCTGCTAGTATCTGAGATACTAGTGGCATAGCTCTCAGCATCACAGCAACATGCAAGCCCCCACAGCAAAACAAGCTGACAGACACATGGGTGTATAGGACAGTAGCTCACTCATTATAAGAAAATGTTCACAACAGTATACTTTCCATTAGACTAAATATAAAAGCAAGCAGCTGGCAGGATATAATGTTGAGATATAGTTTGATAACATGCACATGCCCAAGAGTCTGATATAAATTCTAAGAAATAAGAATCGGCAAATTTGTTGCCATCCTTCCTGTAAGTAGGATGCTTAGCCTTAAGGGGTTAAACAAACAAGCTTTTAGAACAATCAAAACTGAAAATGCCAGAAAGTATGATCTTTGCAAAGTAGTGGAAAAGATAAAGAATACATTCAAGAGGCCTATTGTATGATATGGTGACTATAGTAAGTAATAAAGTATTGTACACTTGAAAATCTCCAAAGAAGTCGATTTTAATTGTTCTCACTACAAAAAAAATATGTATGTGAGGTAATATATATATTAATTCCTTCACATCAACCATTCCACATTGTATACATATTTCAAAACATGTTGTACCCTGTAAATATATACAACTTTTGTCAATTTAAAAATTAATTAACTAGGTCAGTCATTGTGGTCATGCCACTGACTCTGGAGGCTGAGGCAGCCGGTACAACTTAGCAAGATTATATCTCAAAATAAAACATTAAAAAGGTTGGGGCTCAGTGGTGGAACACTTGCCTACCATGCATAAGGCCCTCGGTTCAAACTCCAATATTGGAAAATGATTAATTAATTAATTAACTTTAAAACAAAACAAGGTAATGTGGAATAAGGATATACAGAAAAGTAATAAAAGACAGAACATGGATAGTGTCACTGAAGGATGCAAATAACTTGCTTCTGTGCTCCACCGCAGAAAAAATCACAGGCCACTGAGGTCAATGAGAAAGACTTCCTGCAATGAACAGGACATGTGATCTGCCCAGAGGGACAGGTTAGCAAGGCTTCAATAAAAGATAAAGAAATTGATGATATTTTATTTCATTTAACAAAATATTGAAGTTTTCCATCCCTCAAAATCATTCACCTAGTTCCCATTGTTGGACACAGTTCCTCTACAAAATCATAACAAAATTAAAATACGTTTTGCACTATAGAGTAAATAATAGTATCTACATCACCACTGTTAGTACTGAAAGACCAGACAGGATAGGCTGCCATTCTGTCTCTGGCACAAACTGGGCAGTAAGCATGTGATCTCTGCACTTTGCCCTGGAAACCATTTTCCCCGCAGCTCTCTAGGTATTATTACAGAAGTTAAAATCTATTTGACAGCTCTGGACATTTAAGAAACTAAGTAGGAACCACCGTAATGTACTTTAGAAGAATTTGCTGAGAAAATTCATATTACCAAGTTCAGTTTCTCTGGTAATGTACTGATTTTGTTTAATTTGGTCTATTTATAGGAGACAAAATTATTTCCAAGTAAGTACATGTACTCTTCACTAAAAATGAAATTTATAATTACCCAAAGTCCAAACACCCTGAGGCAGATTCTGACAGCAATTTCATGTATATTCAGTGTTGAAATGCATTGCATGATTACAATTAGTCATTTCTCAAGGTAAATTTAAGGAACTTTTCATCTTTATTCTCTGAAACCATTCTTGGTCATCAGTTTCTCATGCTAACCAGGAAGTTTTAACTGTTTTTGTCTTGGGTCTTGCTAATATAGTACATGTTGCTACTTTTCTGATTCACTATGATTAAGCACACAGGGAGTCCAGATATGTAGGAATAATTAATTATTACTAAACAAATAAAGAAATGAGAATGATCTCATAAACTAAAATCTTCATAAATTCAAATATCTCACAAATTCCTTTTTCTTAATCCATGTAGGAGATAACTTCTGCTTATGTAGTTTATTAAGACAAATTATACTTTCTTCAACAACTTCAAATGTAGTCATTCATTGCTTAATGACATGGGTATGTACTGAGAAAAGCATTGTTAGGCAATTTTCTGCAAACATCACAGAGCGTAGGTGGTATAAATCAGTCATTTGACATGACATTTTGATGCACTCAAGAGTCATAGTAAAGACATACGAGATTGTGGCCTGTGCAACACAGCCAACTATTTCACAATGAAGTTTCTTTTATAAGAATACACTCTTCAATAATGATTAAAAGTATAATATAAATAATAATGTAGTCATTTATCATTATCAATTATGTACTATCCACAATTGTATGCTGAACTTACACAATTGCTAGTGCCACAGATTTGTTTGCACCAGCATTACCACAAACACATGACTAATATATTATGCAACAACCTTATCGTGATGTCATAGTAAAGCAACAGGAATTTTTCGACTCTATCATAAACTTGGGCTCGGATTTAGCTCAGTTGGCAGAGCGCTGCACTGCAGTCTCTGAGGTCCCAAGTTCAATTCCCAGCACCACAAAAATGGGAGAAGGACCTGGCAATCCACTCCCAAGGCACCTAACAACAACAACAACATCATGACTTATCAGACTGCTGTTATATACAGTCTGTCATTGATCAAAACATCCTTTTGTGACTATAATTGTATTTAATAAAATTATTGAACATGAAAATTCCAATTCAATTCAAGTATCCTTCCATTATCAATTTTCATTCTCATTCAAGGTCATTGGTACTAAGGTTGGGTTATTTTATTGCTGAAGAAAATCTCAATCTGCTCCAGCCTCACATTGTCTGGCACACACCTCATGTGCAGTAAACAATTTCTGAAAATATGTGAAGATATGATTGTCACAAGATGTTTATGTTTTGTCAAAACCCAAAAGTCACGCAATGCGTTGGCTACATGACCAGTGAAAGTTAAAATTTTTTTCTGGTAAATTACAGTAATTATTTAATTACTTAGGAAGCACAGTGAATATCTATTCAAGTTTGCTTACTAAGTAAGTCCACAGTAGTATTTTCTTCCACTTAACCCACTTCTTTATGGCCTATGCTGCTATAGAATTAAAGTGCTACCTCTTACTGTCACATGCTTGGCTTCTTTATAGTTTAGATCTTCAAGCTAATAACTCAGCTCTCCACACTAAATTAAGAACTTTTAATTATTATTTTTAATTATTAAGTATTATAAATATACAGATAATTGCAGGAGATCATTTAATGGACACCTGTATATGCACTACCAAAAGGAATCTTAATGTTTTTGCCTATTTTATTTTATTTTTTGATGTGGTGCTGGGGATGGAACCCAGGGCCTCAGGAATGCTACAACTACACTACCACTGAGCCCCACCCCTAGTCCTGGAATAATTAAGTATTGCCAATGGACTTGCTACCCCTTGTAGTCCTACTCTCTCTCTCTCTCCCCAGAAGTAACCTTCATTTGAATTTGGGCTTTGTTTTTTCCAAACATTTTTTTTCCTGTATAAACATTTATTCTGTCTTTACCATAGGTTAAGTAGGGAAAGGGCTCCCACACACACATCCCCAGAGGAGGAACAGACAGTGTCTAGAGGCTTGTAGTTCCTGGGGGCATCCAAAAGTGGAGGTTCTGGAGTCTGGTGAGGGGTTATCTTGGTTATTCCAGGTCACAGAAGTCCACAGCTTGGTGAGGTGAGTTATGGAAGCCAGGAGGCCCAGTCTCTCCAGCAACCACAAGAGGTCCCAACTCATTCTAAGCTGGTATCATACTCCTATCCTGGCTATCTGTGGCCTGGGGGTCCCTGGCTTCAGTCTGGTTCACACCCCAACTCCATGCCATCAAATTTGAATGTAAATACAGACACAAATTTCTAATGAAGAAACTTTTATTGGGAATAAAAATTAAGACTGCAATGCAGAGCACACATGCAACACACGCATAGGCTGAGGTGAACAGTATAACACAACTATGAGACAAAGCAGCAGGGCATGATGCACACACCTGGGATCCCAGCACTGCAGAGGCTGAGTGGCAGGAGGATCCACACAAGTGTGAGGCCACCCCGGCTACACAACAAGACACACTCTCAAAAACAAACGCAAAATAAAATAAAATAAAATAAAATATAAAACATTCGATGTTAACACTGATCTTCCATATCTGACTTAATTTAGATATTGAGTATTTAAATTTTATGGAAAGAACTTTCAAATTTTCATCAAGGCTTATAGTGTGTTCTATATTATTCCTTACCAAAATCACAAAATTTAAAAGTTCTTTCTTTTTCTGAATATCTTAAAACATGCTAGCTTGGATTAAACTTCAAATTTTCAGGACATACAAATGGAGTACCCAAGAATAAATTTTTAACACAGGATAATTTTGTTTAAAGTTATAATAGAAATACCTTCAACTTTCAAATATCAAAAGCAATTCCATAAACAAGCATAAAAACTGTCTGTGTCAAGTTATTTCCTAGAACAATAATATATCATGTCAATCAATTTTTAAACCTAATTCTAAAAAGTATTCAAAAATATTTGCATTTTGTAACTTTTAAACAATACATTTATATGGAAGAACATAAAAGAAAACTTAAGGAAAAAATTCTCAAAATGTTCCAACTCCTAAAATAATAAATAGGAATTTTGTAATTTAAGAAATCAATGTTACTTGGAAAATATGCCTTACTTACAAAGGCATTTTGAACAAAAGTTCATTGATACTTTCAGTGCTTACAGAAGATGGCAAACTCAGAGCAATGGCAATTGCTATGTAAAATTAACCTTGAGGTCATAGTTGACAGTTCTAGAGCCAACTTCTAAGTAAAAATAGCAGTAACTATAACATAGGCTGTTTCCTCAGATTGGCTCTGTGGGAGCTCTGGAGCAGGCAGCAGTGTTTGCTGGACACCATTTTAGTAGAGTGAGACAGCAGTGACTCCATTTAGTATAACGAACTTTTATACTCCCAACAGGGAAGGAAGGCAGCACTAGGCCTTGCTCCCCCAAGCGGGGCAAGATAACTATGCAAATCATTAGGTTTGAATTAAAAATAATAGAAACAGCAATACAAACCAAAAGCAGACAACCCGCATCTCAATCACACCCTGTCCACTCCCCACGCCTACATCCCACAAAAAGGAGCAGAGATAGGTCAGCTCTCCTTGCTTGAGGCGTGGAATTAGGAGCTGGCTCCAAGATGCAGGGAAAAGGCTGGCGGGCTGGGGCAGCTTTCTGCCCTTGTTTCTGGAGCCAAATCAATCATTGGCAGTATCCAGAGAGGAGAGAGGTCTAGGAGGGGTCACTGAAGAGATGGGGACAGGCAGGAGCAAGATGGCAGGAAGCTTGGGAATGTGCAGTTGGTCTTAGCTTTTTTTCTCAAGCTTTGCTGGCCAGTCCTGACCTCCTTGGTTTTGCGTGTCTTGGCGGGGTAGGCAGGGATAAGCTTTTCGCAGCTCCATGTTTAGGAGGGTAGGAGAGGACCTCAGGTTTACCTGACAGGCCAGCTGGTGGCGGGCAGGTGTCAGGGCTGCAGGCAGACATCAAGGCATCTTCCTGGATCTTCCAGATCACCAGCTGCATGCAGGCACTGGCATCTTCTTTGGAGCTGTGCCCACTCACGTTGGCCTGGATGACCTGGCCGAGGTAGTGGGCCGCGAGGTTCCGCAAGGAATGCTTGTATGGGAGACCCAGGAAATGCGGGAAGAGCACGGACGTGTCCACCACGGTGCTGTGGATGAGCTTCAAAGCCAGCAGGTCGTTCTCCAGACTGTGTCCGATGAGGATGGTGTCAGCACTGAACATGCTCAGCAAGACAGCCTGGACATCCTGCAGCCTGGTGCTGATGAAGGCAAGGTCAGCCTCGGTCACCCCCGAAAACCTGGTGTTATAGTCGAGGATCTCATTATAGGGCTTGACCAACGTGTCATAAACCACATGCATCTCTGCATCTACCACGGTGATACGAGTCAGCTCCAGGCCGTGCGTGGTGTAGCACATCTCGCAGTCGACGGCGTAGATTCCCGGGTGCTCACCCTTGGAGAACTCTTTCCGGAAGGTCTTCACGAACCCTTCCAGGTTCTCCTTCCGGCCGTCCCAGACGTGTTGCTTGGCGACACTGCAGCCAATGGATCCCGCGGCAGCCAGGCAGCACGAGTACCGCCTCTGCCAGCGTCCGGCCACCCACCTCCACAGGGGCCGCCCCCAGTGGTAGAAGCACTGCTCCTCGCAGACACAGTGACCCGAGGAGGACACAACGTACTCGGCGTGACAGCGGTAGCAGACTCTGCGGGAGAAGTTCCTGGGCTTCTCCGCAGTGAAGATGACAGCGCCTCCTGGCTTTTTGGGGTGCGCGAAAGGGAAGCTGTTGGCCTTGAGCTCATCCTTGGTGAGCAGGTACCCTTGGAGAAGGCTGTACAGGGTGGCCCTGTTGAGACCTTGCACGGTGCTGAGGACCAGGCCCCTAAGTTTCCTGATGGTGTGCACGGCGACATTCAGGTAGGTGGCCCTGCTGGGGCTGCGGTCGTAGGCCACCTTCTCTACCATCCTCGCGTTGTCTTTGGCCGCCTGGTGGGAAGAGAACTTGAGACACTCTTTGGTGAACAGGCTGTAATCGCATTGGCGGATGGCTGTAGGGCCCTTGCCCCCAAACTGTTTAGGGGTAATGGCGTTCCTTAAATTGTGTGAAGATGAACTGTGAGTGATTTGCTTCCCCCGGGTGGTCGTCAACGCTGTCTCTGATAAGAGGCACCCCTTCCACAGCTGGCTGCCTGGCTTGGGGCCATTGGAGGATTCTCTCCTGCTGGTGGTGAGGGGCCTCTTGGCACCTTCGGGGACCTTGGCCAAGCCCAGTCTGGAGACGTGGATGATCCTCCTCTTCTCGCCAGAGGCCGAAGCGTGGAGCGAAGGGACTCCCTTGGCGGGTAGCAGAGCAGGCTGCAGCCAGAGGGAGGATTTACTCTGTGCTTGCCAGGGTGGCCAGTAGAACATTTCCTGGGAACACCCGGACCAGGCGCGGTGCACTGCCGGGCCCCATCTCAAAGGATCCGCTTGGCTCAGGACAAACCCTGAAGGCTGGCGGTACACTTGGGGTACCGGGAGCAGGCCGCCCTGGGCGGCCTGACGGCAAGGCAGCATTGGATCCCGGTTTGGGTGGATCATTCCCTTCTGAGCTTCTTGATTCCCTGGTGGGAACCAGTCTCGCGCTTTAGCCCTCAAGCTCATGCTGCCTCAGAGGCCTTGTGTAGGGCGGCACAGAGCTGCTGTGTGGGGCTGTGCTCCTCGCTCTTTTGAGTGGCCAGGCCTGTGGTACTGCCCTTATATAGTCTGAGGTGGGGCGGAAGTTCTTGTGCTGTTAGCCTATTAACACTCTAATCCAATCACACTTGATTTAATTCCCTCTGAACTCTAGCTTCCGAATCCCTGGGCTCCTCCTACCCGGAAGAGTCTAGTAATTGAATCAACTGCAACTCCTGGTTTCTAGCTTTGGAACTAGTCTTCTGCCCTGAGATTTTCCTGTGGTTAACTCACTGTCAGCCATAGCGACTCTACAACCTTACAATCATTACTACCTCGGGATGACACTGGAGAAAACTGAGGCTCAGAGAGTGTATATGTCTTGCCCGAGTTCACACAGCACAACACAGAGTCAGGCTTTCAGCCTCACGTATGATATCCGCTGATGAGTTCTGTTATTCTGGGGCTATAGCTCAGTTCCCTGCCCAGCTAGACATATTTTATATGACTGTGACGTGCGCCCTTCAGGAATTTATACTATTTAAGTCAAGACATATTTATACAAAAATAATTCAAGATATATACACTATAATACAAGTTTGTATATAACACAATGCCTCGCCTATATTATACAGCATAAATGAACGGTCAATAAATGAAGGGAACAGGGCTGTCTGGATTTACTAAGGACGATTACAAAAAAAAAAAATATGTAACTAGAGGAAGACCTTTCCACTATAAATAAATCAAGAGAAAGGAAATGGACTTTGCAGGTGGTAGAGGTGATGAAGGCATACAACAGAAATGTTCATGGAATATGGGTAAGATACACAATGGATAACCAGATCTGGGCGTTGAGGGTGGTGAGTTTGAATAACCATAGACATATCCTTGATGACACAGAAAGAATTAACCTTGGAACTCTAGGCTAGCAATATTTTTATTAAATCATGGAATCAACCTTTTTTTCATATATCTCAATTACATGTTTAAGTCCATAACCAAAAAAAGAAAGAAAAAAGGAGCACCAAGGTATTTCCCAAGCGAGACACAACACTCCAAAGATGGACTTAGAGTGTAGATGTAGATTTCTCTAGAACACTCCCCTCAGTAGCCACCTTCTGAAAAATTACATAATGATTTTGGCAGGAAAACTTTTCTCTTTATGGCAATGTAGCACTTACTACATTTAAGACAAATATTTTCATAAAATATTTTGTAATGTAATGTTTTGATATCATGATAGCACATTCAGACCCATATGTTTTCATTCATTCCTTGCTAATGCATTTTTCTGCTATTCAGGATGCAAGAATGCAATGTTGTCTATGTAAATATATGTAAATTTTAATTGGATCACTTTATGAAAATACTTTACCTTATTAGTAAAGCTTTCCATCCCTAAAAGTTAAAACACGCATCCCCTCTGAATGCAATTCTCAGGAGCTAGAAATAAAGAGCTGACTCTTACAGTACTTAAGGGTAATCCTCACTAGAAGTAAAAATAAAATGAAAACTCCAGCAGGTACTAGAAGTCAGACATTTTTAGGGTTCTAACTAACTGAAAATGTCTTTGACAATCATTTAACTGGAGTGAATCCCAGGTGATTCCTCTACACCGTGGAGATTTATAACTTCAAGTGAAACCATGCACAAAAAGTTAGCATTTGTAAACAGTTTAAATCTGAAGTTGTTCAACGTGGATCCTTGAAGCTGAGGTTATAATTTCCTTCCCAAATAAAAAATCAAAGGAAAGCTAGAGGCACAGAAATAGCAATCAAAACCCTATTAGATTCTTTGAATTTTCTACTATTATAAATTAGAGAGTTTGACACAAGAATCATCAAGTGTTTAATAGTTTTATTAAATTTTTTTCTCATGACTTTATTTTCACCAGCAGCAAAATTATCTCTGTAATACCCCTCTTAAAGTCTTTTTTTAATGCTCCAGAGAATTCTGCAATCAACATGGTAGTCGTGGTCCTTTTTGTGGGTTACATATATATTACTAGGTCCTCTTCCTATATACGAAATCTCAGTCAATGACAGTGACTCAATCATCTCTGTCATTCAGATTAGAAATTTCTCTGTTTACCTTCCTCTTATTCATCTTCATTTAACTGGTCACAAAGTATAGAAAGTGTGAGTAATATGGCTACAACCTTTATCAACATATTGATCAACCACACTGCTTGATTTGCTTGCCAAGGCTGAAGTCACCTTTGTCTTTAGTATTTCAATAGAACAACTTTAGCCTTAGTTTACATATTTCTTAGTTCAGGCTAACCTGATTATAAAAAAGAAATTCTCAAAGTTTTCTGCAAGGCAGGAAAATGGATGGAACTAGAGATCATCATTGTAAACCAAATAAGCCAGACCCAGAAAGGCAAACATTACATGTTTTTTTCTCAAATGTGGAACCTAGATTTCAATATTTTCAATAATTTCAATAATAGTCAATATTTTAATATATATGTCACAAAAGTAGAAAGGGGACTATGTAGGGAGAGAAAAAGGGCTGAAAAAAGGGGC
>VMDO01037565.1:0-14216 GCA_007922755.1 Pedetes capensis | reverse complement strand
AAATGCCATCGCCTCTTTGAAAAACCACTGGTGGATGCTTATAAATCTGAGCAAACCTAAGACGGCCCCACTTCTCTGGGTTTGCTTAAGACAAATGTAAATATATGTTAACAAAAGACTTGTATGAGCCCGTTTATAGAAGTTTTATTCATAATGGCCAAAAACTGGAAAACCCAAATGACCACCAACAACAGTACTTCTCAGCAATTGTAAGAAAGGATAAAGTTCTAACTCATGCCCCAACATGAACGTCTCCAAGGCATTTCATTGCACAAAAGAAGCCAAACCCAAGAAGTATGTGCTATTGACTCTCTTTAGCTAACGACGTTCGCGAATGGGTAAAAGTCCTTTACAGGGAAGGACATAGGAAAAGTTACTCCCTGGAGGAAGCGCTGGCATGGATTTGAACATGGGCACAGAGACGCTGTCTCGGTTGATGGAAATGTTCTATACTTTGTTTCAGTGTTGGTTACACTGAAGAAGACTGTCAAGACTCGCTGTTGTTGTTGTTGTTGTTAGGTGCCATTGAGTCGAGTCTGACTCATAGTGACCCTATGGACAGTAGATCAAAACACTTGCTGATTCCGTGCCAGGCAAACCATCTTATTTATGTTTAAGCCCATTGTTGCAGACACTGTGTCAATCCATCTGGTGGAGGGTTTTCCTCTTTTGCGTTGACCTGCCACTCTCCCAAACATGATGTCCTTCTCCAGGGATTGATCTCTCCTGACTACATGTCCAAAATATGTAAGATGCAGTCTGGCCATTCTTGTTTCCAAGGAGCACTCTGGTTGCACTTCTTCTAGGACAGATCTGTTGGTTCTTTTGGCAGTCCATGGCATATTCAATAGACGTCTCCAGCACCACAATTCAAAGTCATAAATTCTTTTTCTGTCTCCTTTGTTCAATGTCCAACTTTCACAACCACATGATGCGACTGAAAATACCATGGCATGAGTCAGATGCACCTTCGTCTTCAATGTGACATCTTTGCTTTTCAATACTCTAAAGAGATCTTTTGCCACCACCTTTCCTAGAGCAATGCATCTTTATCTAATTAGGTTAGACTGAAAACATCATACTGAAAATAAGGATGCAAGGGCATAAGGACACATCACACACTGTTTGAAGGTATACATTAATAAAGATCTTCAGGGGATAATCTGCTAATAATAAATAATAGTAGGAAAAACATTTAAGTATATGAAGCTTGAAATTTTTGCTTCAAGGAATTTTTCTTGCATGAGTAAACATGAATGTGCCCTGAGATTTAGCTGGGTTGGCAAAATAGTGAAGAAAAAAAAGATGAAGCATTTCACCAGTGAGAGTTCTGTTACAGAAATCACAGTGATCTACAAAATGAATGCGTTCATTAGTAAAAACAATCTAAAATATATCATGTCTTGGGAAATGTTTATGAAGTATTCAGTGGGAAAAATGAGTCTCCAATAGTGTCATGCCATTCTATCTGTAGGGGCTGGGGTTTAGTTCATTTAGTAGGGCACTGCTCTGCAGTCCTTAAGGTCCCAGGTTCAATTCCCAGCACCGCAAAAATGGCAATCCACTCCCGAGGCAATCCCAAAACGGTCAGCCATTGAAAACCCTATGAGGGTCGCTATGTCAGACATCACTCGACAGCACCTAACAACAACAACAACAATTCTATCTGTGGGGAAGAAAAAACAAAGGTCTCCATTAAAGACCTGTTGGGTATTCAATTCACAATTTTAACAGCTTGGTTTAAGAGGATTCTGAAGGATTTTTGTGACTTACATTGGCTTTTCTGAATCTTCTACAAAAAAAAAAAAGATATGATTTTTGTAATTGCAATCAGTCAGAATGAAATGATTTAAGAAAAGATATACCTTCCTGGTTGTGGTGGGGGGACTTGGGAGGTAACGGCAGAGGCGTTACTAAGCCTGCCCATTGGCGCCTCTTCTAACACGTTGTCCTTCGAGTCAGTCAGTTAAGGGTCTGTTTTGTCCATTGGAAGTCAAAATGTTGTCAGTGAAAAGCTGTTGCCTAATTTTTGGCAACAAAGACCGTCTGTGTGACTGTGTGTGAGTGTGTATCGGGGGTGCATGTACATGTCCTGGAGTTAGCATTAATATTTTAATTACGTAAGGGATTAATTTATTTCAAACATGTTTTCTTGCCCCTGGCTGTGTTGGCTGAGCAGTAGCTAATCCATTTTTTAAGATGCCAAGACTTTATTTCCCCAGGGAAGCGACATGCCTGATCTTCAAAGGTGCAAACTTTTAACTAGAGATAAGAACCACAGGCTGTTGGAATGTCACACGCTACGATGATTTAGAGGTTATCTAAAGGTATTTGTTTTGCATTTTGAGTTTCACTGAAGAATTCATGCTCAGTCCAATTTTTTCTGTTGACAGGCAGAGAGAGGAGGAAACCCTCCGAATTCCTGAGAGGCAGAGAGAAAAGTGGAACTTCTTTGCTATGTTGTTGTTAGCCATCGAGTTGTGTCTGACTCAGAGCGACCCTCATAGGGTTTTCAATGGCTGGTTGTTTCAGGATTGCTTCAGGAGTGGGTTGCTACATCCCTCTCCCATTTTTGCAGTGCTGGGAATCGAACTCGGGACCTCAGAGACTGCAGAGCAGGGCTCTACCAACTGAGCTAAATCCCAGCTCTACTTCGCTATACACCTTTCAAACTGAGAGAAAGAAGGGGCTTGGCTGTGTTGGGGGGCATACCTAGAGGAGAGACAGCACCTGTGGGAAGAGATCTGGGACAAGGGACGTACAAATGGGTACAGTTTACTGCCCACATCAATGCTGTCCTGGCAGAGATAGAATTGTGCACCTCAGCCCCCAGATCTGCAATAGTTAAGCATGAACTAAAGAACTTTGTTGGGTCAGTACCTAGGATGGGTGTAAAGGGAGGCGGAGGGCACCGTGTTGAATACAAGGTCCCACGTGGCCACCAAGACTGGGCTGAGGCCCTGGACAGCAGCATAGGCAAGCCCCTGGGGAAGAAATCTGTGGTTAACTACCCGGCACCAAATCTGAACCAGTTAGGGTCCCTCACACCCAAACTGGACATTATCCTTTCATAAACATTCATTGATTAATTGGCTTGATGAAGCCTCTTTTCATATTTAATAGTCCTGGTCAATTCTTTTCCAAAATGTTTATGTCCTTTCGCCCCTTTTTCTCTTATGGTGATTATCTTTATTGATTTTAAATGTTTTATATAAGGATATTCAGTTTTTGTCATTTATGTTATAGAGAAGTTATCATTGATCTTTAGACTGTTAAATTTGAGGTGCTTTCACCACCTGGAAATTATTTTATTGTTATTTAAAGGGTTATGTCTTCAAACACATCTGACTGTTTTCCTTTAGAGATTTCTGGGTGGAAGTTAGACTTTGAAATACTTCACTCTAAATCTACAAAAATCTTTCACTTGTATTTCCTCCCAATGCTTTGGTGGTTGTGTGTGTATGTCTGTCTGTGTGTAAATCTTTCCTATCTGCACACAGAGGAATTTAGGATCCCTAAATTTTTTTTTCTCAAATGATTTGTTAGATTTCCTAACAACATGTACTGGGTTTCTTTCTCATTTTCTCATTGATTTAAATGCATATGCAAGTTTGGACCCTGGAATGGTCTTTCTACCTGTTTATCTATTCTGGTGTTAACAGTATTATAGCTCTACAACCTGTTTAGTAATTATTCAGGCATGTTGCAGTCATTACATTTCTATTTAAAATTTTTTGCAGACCACTCTCATATGTTTTCTTCCAGTTTAACTTTAAATTTATATGATCTTTACATCGTTTTAAGAAGGGCCCTGTTTGGTATATATGGTAGTCATAATAATGCCCTCCCCAACCCATAAAACAAAGATACATCCAGGTCCTCATCCCCAGAACCTGGGAATATGTTACAGTATGTGGGCAAAAGGGACTTTGTAGATGTGATTGTGTTAAGAATCTTTCAGTGGGGAGATTATCCTGGATTATATGAGTGGATCAGATATAATCACAAGGATCCTTGTAAGTGGGGCCAGGAGGAGGGTCATATTTGCAGATGTTGGGGTGCTGATTTGAAGATGACGGATGGCACCATGAGCCATGGAATGTGGGAACCCTCTAGAACAGCAGTCCTCAACCTGTTTGGTCCAAGGGACTGGTTTCATGAGAGACAATTTTCCACACAGTGGGTGTGGGGTGGGGGATGGTTTTGGGATATGAACCAATGGGGAGAGGCTATAAATACAGATGAAGCTTCCCTTGCTCCCCCATCACTCACCTCCAACTATGTGACCCAGTTCTTAACAGGCTGGGCCAGTACTGGTCTGTGGCCAGGAGGTTGGGGACTCCTGCTCTAGAATCTAAATATGGACATTGTAGCTGGAAGTCGCAGGTGGAAGCAAAGTCACACATCAGGTATCTTTAGGATTTAGGCAGATTGTGCAGGTGGTCCAAGTGTCATCACAAGGATCTAGTTAAATGGAAGGGAGAAGCGGAGCAGGAGAATCTGCCGGAGGCATGAGGATAGAGGGCAGGTCAGAAGACAGCTTTCCTGGCTGGGAGGATCAAGGAGAATCACGGCCCAGCATGCAAAGGGGCTGGAAGAGCTGAAAGAGGCAGAAGACAGAGCCTCCCCTGCAGTGACTGGAAGGAGCACCATGCAGGGACACCTTGGTTTTAGGCCTTCTGATCTCCAGAAATATAGGAGAATAAATTTGTATCATGTAAGCCACTAAGTTTGGGGTGATTTGTTATAGGCGAAAACAGCATATTTTCTGAAGTCTTCTATATCTGAGAACTTGTATCTGTTATATTCTCATACCTAAACAATAGCTTGCTAGGTTATAGAATCTTGGATTACAATAATTTTCCCCTCAGAAGTAGAGAGGTATTAATGAGTTGATATTTAGTACTTTGTACTGCAGAAGTTAAGTTCGATGCCAACTGGATTATGTGTTCTTCTTTTGAAGCAACATTTTAAATGTTTTTCTTACATGCTAAAGAGAAATTTCCTTTATCCTTGAAAAACATCTGCCTGTGGGTCTTCTTCCATTATTCCAAGTGGACAGTTTGGGGTGCAGACTTGTACCTGCATTCACCTAAGGGAGACCTTACCATATCCTTTCTGTGATTATTGCTTTTACCCCTTCTGCAATGGTTTCTGATTCTGGAAATTCCTCTTCTACTTAGAATTGTTCTCTTGGTTTTGTGGTCTAACTCATGATTTGTTCCATGTACTTTTTTTTTTTTTTTTTTTTTTTTGGTGTGGGGGTTGAACCCATAGCCTTGCATATACCTTGCAAGTGCTCTACCACTGAGCTGCACCCCCAGCCCATTTTTAATGTTTTAGCTTGAGACAGGGTCTCAGTAAGTCATGCAGACTACCTCTGGCCTCAAACTTGTGATCCTCCTGCCTCTGCCTCCTGAGTTGCTGGGGTTACAGGCATGAGCCACGATGCCCAGCTTAATGTACATTTCTCACACAGAATTTTACTGTAATTTTGATATGCAAGCCCTCCACTTACTTGCTAGGACAGGTGAAATAAGATATCATAAGAGTAAAAACAGCACCAGTATTGTAACTCACAGCTCCACGGCATCCATGACGCAAACGAAGAGATACTAGACTACATCCCCTTACTTTTCTACTATCTGAAACTTACTCTGCATTCGTTTCTTTCTATAAAATCTTACATCTTATATCTAACCAATACGAATGCTAACAAACTAATGTTATGATTTGCACATTCATAGCTGAGTTAGAACAAGAAGTTATAAGATGAACCTGACTGAGCTCATTTGGTGATCCTACTCAGTTGGCTGAGTGCTGCTCTGCACTATCTGAGGACACGAGTTTGATCCCCAGTACCACATAAGTGGGGGGAGGATGTGGCAGCCCACTCCTGGAAAAAAAAGGCAACCCCCAAACAATCAGCCATTGAAAATCCTATGAGGGTCACTTTGAGTCAGACCCGACGGGATGGCACCTAACAATAACAATAACAAATCAAAAAGCATGTGTAATAAATCATATATTCGGATACATACTCAAATGAAGAGAATAATAGGGATTGTCAAATCAGTAATGGCATTGGAAATTCCCTGGAAATGAGTCAGAAAATGTTTCCACAGAGAGCTTTTGTATTGGCTCCATGAGGGACAGTCATTCTATGGCTAAGCTTGTTTTAAACCAGACATAAACACTGATACAGATCTGCAGGTTCTGTGTCAACTGGCAAGTGGATTCATTCCGTCTAACTGTTGGATGGCATGACAATTCTGGGGCCAACATCCTTCTGTATATGTGGGGCAAACAACCCCAAGACGAGACCACTCATGATTACTTGGAGCATGGCGTCATGACTCACGACCCCATCAAAGCTGTGTTCTGGGGTAGAATTACTTCAGGATTGGTTGATTAACTATTTTTCATACAAAAATCCAAGTAAAATAAAACATATTGATGGGCATTAATACAGCACAAGATGTTAGTTTAACATTTTGTTGACTTTGGAAACTTAGTGGCTTTTAAAAAATCTCCCATGAAGACCTTCCAAACCAAGGAAGCCTTTAGGTCATTTTTAATGCATGGGTGCATCATGGCTGCGCTCATTACTTACGGGCCCTGAGAG
Source organism: Pedetes capensis (assembly GCA_007922755.1). NCBI lineage: Eukaryota > Metazoa > Chordata > Mammalia > Rodentia > Pedetidae > Pedetes > Pedetes capensis. The sequence continues at coordinate 7,591 of VMDO01037565.1, read as the reverse complement.
TCCACCAGGAGCACACAAGGTGTGTTCTCACAGGGACTGGTGGCAGAAGCCCATCTGGCAATAGAGGTTGGAGCTGGTGTTAGGTGAAGTCCAGGCATGAGGAGGTTCTGTCTGCAGCACGCTTTCTCCAAGCATTTCTTGAATCGCATCAGGAATGTTAAAATGATTAAGAACACGGCTCCCCCTATTCACTCTCGATGTGAGTGAACCCACTATTACCATCATTATTCACTTACACTGGACATCTAGTGGTCAGTACCATCATGTTTTCCTCTCATGACATTCTGATAGTGTGACCTCCTAAATGTCTCTTAAGCCTATATTCCCTGTGCCACCATTGTGACTGTCTTAACTCAAGCCTTCATAATTTCTCACCTGCTCTTGGATGAGAAGCATTTGCCCTTAAAAACGGGCAAGTGATTTGAGCAGATCATTCATGAAAGAAGATAGACAATCACCAATAAGCCCTTGAAGATGTGCTCAACATCATTAGTCACTGAGAAAATGAAAATGGAAGCCGAAATGAGATGCCACTTTACACCCAAATTAAGATAAAAAATATTTGTTGTTGTTGTTAGGTGCCCTCGAGTTGTGTCCGACTCATAGCGACCCTTATAGGGTTTTCAATGGCTGATTGTTTCAGGATTGCCTCAGGAGTGGGTTGCCACATCCTTCTCCCGTTTTTGTGGTACTGGGAATTGAACTCAGGACCCCAGAGACTGAAGAGCAGGGCTCTACCAACTGAGCTAAATCCCAGCCCGATAAAAAGTATAGACAGCACCAAATGTTGGCCAAGACATGGAGCAACCGGAACTCTGACATGCTACTGGGGGAAGTGTCAAGTGATGCAGCCACTTTGCAACACTGATAGTTTTTTTTATTAACCTGAACATAAACTTGTCTTATGTCTCAGCAAATTGTCTCTTGGACATTTACTTGAGAGGATACAAACATATGTCTGTAAGAAATCTTGCATGAGAATGCTCTTAGGAATTTTACTTATTATAGCTATAACCTGGAAAAAATCCAAGTGTTCATTAGCAGGAGAAATGACAAACAGATTGTCTTTTATTCATACCATGAAATTCATCTCAGCGACAAAAGAAATAAACTACTGATGAATCTTGAAGACATATGGTGAGCAAAGGAAGCCAGACAGTTACATACTGTATAGTTCCATTTATACAAAGTTCCAGAACAGGCATAACCAATCTATGGTGAGAGAAACCAGAATTGTGGTTGCCCTTAGGAGTAGGGATTGGCTAGCAAGGGGCACAGAGAGACTTATGAGAGTTTTGGAATTATTTTCTACCTTGTGTGTTTCGACTCACAGAACCAACCTCCTAGTATTTGTCTACCTTCTTGGATTTCACTAAAAATTATGAAAACATTTACACAAAACACATTTGTTGTTTGTATTTTTCAGTCATTTTACTCAATAGATAGCAAATCATTTCAAGCTGCAGAATTTTGTTTTTCTTACAAACAGGAAATTTTACCCCATAGAGTGAACTCTTAGACTTTTATGTTGACTCAGCACCCAGTTTTTGAATATGAGTTAGACTTGCTCAGACCCGAAGGAGGCTAAGCCACCCCAGGCACAGTTTCCCGCTGTACAGCTCCTCCCAGCAACTGGTTAGTCTAGATATCTGCCTTATGAACCTGCTTCCTGGTGGCCATGTCCCTAGGGGACAGTTGGATAAAGATTTCATGCCATCCGGATGACCACCATGCCCCACTCTAGTCTCTGAAGGTGCGCTACAGTGACCACCTCTCCGTTGCTGCTTGGCCTCCTGGAAACAGTATCTGCTCTCTTCAAAGCCCCCAGTCAACACCTGTGTGGATAATACCCTGGACGCCATGAGCCATTGGCCTGTGGGTGCCTTCGCTGTTTGCCTGGGCTCCTGGTGTGCAGTGGACTCCCAGGGCCCGTGAGTAATGAAGTCTTTTTTCTATCATCTTGTGTCTCTCCTAATCATTGGAAGGGCGCTCTCTGTCTTAAAAATCCTAAAGGACACCAGTGTCTCTGATGTGATCTCTCCTCTCCCACGGATTCAGACCTCTCCCTCAGAAGTGCCTGTTCCTCTTATATTTTCCACATCCTCCAGGGCTTGGTTCTTGGTGCTTTTCATTTGCATGCTGAAAAGTTCCCAGGCTGGTTCTTTGCATCACAGTACCGATGCATCTCCTTGCCTTCCTGTGCAGATTTTGATGGTGACATTTTATCTAGCATATCTAATAACATTCTTGCAGTGCACACAGCTCCCTCTCCAGTTCTCCTGCTGGTGTGGAAATTAAAGGCACAAGCTTTTGGAATCAGATAGATTTTGGTTGTCAATGCAGGCTCCAGCACTCACAGTATGACCTCAGGCAAATTAATTTACTTGATGGGGTTTCTTCTGCTCATCTGCAAAATGAGGATCTTAGTTGTGGGAATGCCATTGTGTTGCAGGGATTTCATGAGGTGACATTTGAACGGTATAGAGCATCTGTCTAGGCTTAGGAGTACTGGATAAATGTTACCTGTCATTGCCACCGCACCAGCAGCATCTCCAGACTCGCTGTGCTCACTTCCTTGGGACAGCTACATTTTGGGTTCCAGCCATGAACTACTCACCTTCTCTGTGTTTTGTACACACTGGCTGATGGGAGGGGCGTCCTGAGAGTATTTGTTGAAGAAATAAACTTACTCCTTCTTTTCCCACGTACTTCTGATATTATGCTATGAGTCACTATGTTTTGGTTGTCTGTGAAATTCAATTAACTAATGCAGAAGCTATCCTTTCTTCTTCTTTTTTTTTCCTTTCTATTTTTGCAGTGCGGGGGTTGAATCCAGGGCCCTCCTCCTATGAAGCAAGTGCTCCCCTACTGAGCCACAAGCTTCAGCCCTTTTTAAAAACTTTTTTAAATTCTGAGACAGGATCTAGATAAATTGTGCAGATTGCCTCTGGCCTCGGACTCTTTCAATCCTCCTACCTCAACCTCCAGAATAGCTGGGATTACAGGCATTCACCATAATGCCCAGATACAAAATCTATTCTTGAAACAAGTTTTAAAACAATGAATCCATTATTTTACCCAGAAAAATACTGTTCCAATGTGAACTTGACAGAGTTTCAACAATGAACACATCAGGAATGGAAAACCACTTCATGTTAACTTTCGTGAAATAGGAATTTTTGAAGAAAGACTTGTATCGATAAGTTGTTAAAATGCTATTCATTTTTTAAAAAATATTTTGAAACTTATCTAACTCCTGGAATTTGTTCTTTCATTAAATATCACAATAAATATTAGAGTTATGAAAAAGAAAGGCCACTTCCACCTAACACCTTGTTGTTGTTGTTGTTAGGTACCGTTGAGTCAGTATTCGACACATAGCGACTCTCACAGGGTTTTCAATGGCTGACTGTTTCAAGATTGCCTTGGGAGTGGATTGTCAGGTCCTTCTCCCAACCTAACACCTTAGAGTCTAGGTAAATCCCACCCTCAAAGAGTAGTTTGTAGCTCAAGCTTTAATTTTCTAATTCTAATCTGTTGGGGTTCAGCTCTGGCCCAGCAAGGTCTCAGAGCCTTGCCTCAACATTAGATGAAATCCCAGGACTCTTGGGGCTAAAGTGAGAGCTGGTCAGTGGTGCCAAAGAAGGACTTCAGGAGCCTTCTATTTAAAAAAGGGAACAAGGGTTTTATTCAGCTGCTCCTGCAAGCAAGAACAGGAACAAGCCAAAAGCCAAAAGATGTTGATGGCACCTATGGTCTGCGCTGGCCTTGACTCTTGCAGCTCGCCTGGTCTACTCTCCTTCCCCCCCAGGCTTGGGGAGTATCAGGGTTCGGCTCAGGCCTGACAGAGGTCAGAGCCTTGCCCTGACACCAAGTGGGTATCGGGGACCCACTGGACCAGGTTGGTGTAGTGGCCAGAGGCGCCAAAGAAGGACCTCAGGAGACCTTCTGTGGGAAACAGAAGAGGGAAGGTTTATTGGGTTACTCCCCAAGTGGGGTGCAACCAGTAAGCAGCCCCTGTCAAGTGCTCAAGTGCTACCTCTAATCCTGCAGCACAGAATGCTGCAGGCCCACTGGTGTAACAGCTCAGCCTTAAAGGCATAGCTCCAAGCAGTTGGTGTTCCACTGGGCTGGAGGTCCGGTGGTCTTGACTCTCGCAGCTCGCCTTCTCTGCCTCCCTCCTTCCCAAGGATGGGAGGAATTGGGAGGTTCTTCATGGCTTGCTTGTAGCCTTTGGCGCTTCGGGGCCCCTGGTCTTTACTCATCAGCTTGCTAGGTGGTCTTCCACAGGATTGGGTCAATGTGATGAGGTCCTGTAGCAGGTGAAAACAAGAGGGTGAAGGTAGGGTCCAGGAGATTGCTTATATAAGATCCTGGGAGGGGGTATGTATCAGGAGCAGCCAATCAGGGCACATTCCTTGACAGGTATGGCAGGGAAACTGTCATACCTGCCAGGTAGGGCCATTATATAAATCAAGGAGGTACGGGTAGCCAATCAAAGTAGAGGTGGTTGGGACAGGGTCAGGTTGGTCAGGGGCCATATTTGCTCACTTGATGGCAGGGGGGTTAAAGGAGTGAGTAGAATGTAGCCTGAGTGTTAGCCCCTCATGCTGGTTAGAGGGACCCTATTTATGGTGTGCTTTAAAAATCCCCAACAGGGGAGGAGTTGGAGACTGCTTCATGTCTTGCCAGGTGCCTTCAGCTCTTTAGGGCATCTGGGCTTGATGTGGAGTCTTGCTTGAAGGTCTTGTTGATTGAAGGTCTTAATCTTTGGAGTAGGGTGCAATGGTCTAAGTTGATAAGGTCCAGATAGCAGATGGAGACAAGAGGGTAAGACAAGAAGGTGCTCTTCTATCAGATGGTAATGGTCTGTAAGAGGGCTCTCCCACTGGGCCAGCAAGCCCTGCTTATATAGACTCCAGAAGGGGGTGAACTGGGGAGTGGTCAATCTGGCCGGGCTCATGCCTGGGGCACCTGCCACCAACTGCCATACAAACAGAGGCTTGTAATTGTGCAGTCTTGGTAGGTGGATAAGGTGCAGGCTGAGCCAATCATGAGTGTCCCTTAATTGACCAATCATGGAGGTGACCAATCAGAGTGGAGGTGGTCACTCCAGAGCCGGACTGGTCAGGGGCCATCTTGGGTTACACGATGGGAGGGGTAGGAGTGAAGGACCAGGATGTAGGGCAAGGGTCACTTGCCCTAGAGGACAGAGGTCAGTCCTCCAAGTGGACCAGATGGGCTCCTACCTTGGTGGTACACTCTAGGATTCTCCAACACTAATCCAAATGTCCAAATGTGGCCTTTTCATCTCTGTGAGCAGGGAACAGCAAGAGCTTTCACCTTGAAGTTTTAAACCATCAGTTCAAGCCCTGGTCATTTTCTGGCCAGTTCCTTTCCACACACAGCCTGCTCTTGACTTTGCCCGATCATTGCTAACACCCCCTTGACACTGTCTACCAAAAGCAAAGCTTTGGGAGCGGGGGACATCAGAGAAAGCCAAACCTGAGCATGGTACTGTGGCTCTCCTGTGCCCCTACCACACAGGCTCCTTCTTCTCTGTGGCAGTGTCATTAGTGACACCTGAGCCAGCACTACCACCACCACTGATGCTTGGCCAGTTCTGGGCTGTGTCCCGACGGGCAAGAGTTCCTCCCTTCTGAGCGCTTTCACCAGTGAGCTAAGCCAAAGACACCCTTCCTGCATCTAATCCCAGAAGAAGCCAGAAAAATAGCAATCAGTGTGCACCAGTGATACTTTTTATCGCTGATCAAGAAGCTTTGAGTGGTACTCGTGTGAGAGCCAGAAGAGGGTTAGATGACAACTCAGTCATTGTCACAGAAGCTGCAGATAAGTGTTGGTTGTCTTTCCTCCTGGCCCAACATGCTCAGAGTGATGTCCCCAACAGGCTTAGCACTCAAAGGAGAGGAACTTTACATTTTTAAAAATTTGGAATCTTGAAGGAAGTCAGACACAAGATTTGCAAAAAATAGTTTGCATCATTTCTTCATTCCCCTTTGGTGCGTTTGATTTTCCTTATCACTCTCTCTCTCTCTCTCTGTCTCTCTTTTCTATGTCTGTCTGTCTGTCTGTCTGTCTGTCTGTCTGTCTGTCTCTCTTTCCCCAAAGGTGAATCACTACTCGATCACTTAGTTAAGCTGGTTCCTGCCAGATTTGTCCACCATAAAGTTCCAAATTTTTGCTTTGGAATGAAGAAGTGTATTGTGGAGAGATACTTTGAGACACTGTAAATGTCTATTTCTCATCCTGCCTTGTTACCACTGGTTTTAGCATCCATTGAATGATTCTTGCCTGGATGGTTAGATAGTGATTTCTAATTTCATCATTTCTTCTACATTTATTAGTTGAAATTCTCTTCTAGGGAAGAACCTACCTTTCCCTTTCCTTACTAAGTCAATGCATATCATTATGGACTCATATTCTGATTTTATTCTTTACTGTTATTATCTTGGTGCTCACGTGGTTTCGGGAGAAGGATGTGGCAGCCCACTCCCAAGGCAATCCTGAAACAATCTGCCATTGAAAACCCTATAAGGGTGGCTATGAGTCGGACACGACTCAACGGCACCTAACAACAACAACAACAACAACAACAACAACAACAACAACAACACCTTTCTTGACTTTAAACCAGGCAGTGTTTTCTTGTTCTGTTTGAATGACTGCCTTCTGGTCCATGTACAGATTGCTCCTGAGCACAATTTATTGTTTTGCAATTCGCATTCTTCACACAGATCCACACAGTCAAATGCCTTTGCATAGTCAATAAAACATAGATAGACATCTTTCTGGTATTCTCTGCTTTCGGCCAATATCCATCTGACATTAGTTGTGATGTCCTTGGTTCCACACCCTGTTCTGAATCTGGTCTGATGTCCTGGCAACTCTCTGTCAACAGAGGGCACCTAACAACAACAACAACATACTGCTGCAGTTGCTTTTAAATGATCTTTAGCAAAATTTTACTTGTGTGAAATATAAATATCATTAGATAATTTACTTGGATCTCCTTTCTTGGGAATAGGTATAAATATGGATCTCTTCCAGTCAGTTGGCCAGGTAGCTGTTTTCCAAACCTCTTGGCATAAACAAGTTAGCACCTCCAGTGCTGCATCTGTTTGTTGAACATCTCTATTGGTTTTTCATCAGTTCCTGGAGCCTGGTGTTTTGCTAATGCCTTCAAGGCAGGTTCAGCTTCTTCCTCCAGTACCATTGGTTCCTGATCATAAGCTACCTCTTGAAATGGTTGGTCATCCACCAATTTTTTTAGCATAATGACTGTGTATTCCTTCCATCTTCTTTTGATGTTTCCTGAGTTGTTTAATATTTTCCCTGTGGAATTCTTCACTATTGAGACTCAAAGCTTGAATTTCTTCTTCAATTCTTTAAGTTTGAGAAAAACAGAGTATGTTCTTCTTCTTCTTCTTCTTTTTTTTTTTTTTTTTTTTTTTTTTTTTTTTTTTTTTTTTTTTTTTTTTTTTTTTTTTTTTTTTTTTTTTTTTTTTTTTTTTTTTTTTTTTTTTTTTTTTTTTTTTTTTTTTTTTTTTTTTTTTTTTTTTTTTTTTTTTTT
>VMDO01037564.1:0-14215 GCA_007922755.1 Pedetes capensis | reverse complement strand
CAATTTTATTTTTCTTTTTCCTTTATTTTTCTTTCTTTTTTCCCATCTCCTCTGTCCCCTTCTCACCAGTACAGAAGTAGAAGATGTTTGCCAGCTGATCCCCTAGTCCCATTGGAACTGCAAACTGGAAAGAGGGAGACTGAATGATGGAGAGTGCAGGGCGTGGTGAAGAGTGATATGAGCTAATGGTTCCCTAATCCTAGAAGAACTTGTCCAGAACAAGGTGCATCTGGGGTCTACCAGGGCTTGTGACATGAAATAATTGTGCTAAAGACTGGACAACCTAAGAGATACAGTTTAGGCTGTGGACCACATGGGGGCTGGGAATGCAGGGGGCAGAGACAAACTGAGGAGAGCAGTGCTGAATACAGAGTTTGCAGCAGAACCTGGACATTGGGCACTGAGGGTACAAACTGCAGGGTGGGGGAGTGAGAGAGAAGTGCCAGCAACTCATCATCCCCCAAACTCAAAGGAGCACTAGGGGGAGAATCTCTTTACACAAGGAGGAAATGATACCTAGCTCCCAGACCAAGCAATGGGTAAGCCTCAGCAGAAAAATACATGAAACATGAAAGGACACACTGGATGGGAACATCCTATAGACCAAAGCTTCTCAAAGCTTCTAAGGTAACATCAGAGAATCACAATTTCTGGAGATGCTAGAAGTAAAATTCTGAACCTTGCTTATAAGTAAGCTAAGAGACAAAGACATCACCTCTAGTTCTTTTGCAGCTCTGGATAATAAGGTATCTTATTTGGGGGAAAAACTCCCCCCAAAAACTTGAAAATTGAAAAAACAGCAATCCTTGCAATGCAAGTAAATTAGAATGAAATAAATATTTTATTAGAATCTTCAGTATCCAGAATATATGAAGCTGAAAATAGGATAGCTATAACAGAGAAACAAGTACAAGACATTATTGACTGACAAGCCAAGATAGAGAAAATGACAAAATAATATCAACAAGATCTTCGAGAGGTTTCTGAAAAAATGAGAAAATGAAAGCTAAGAATTCAGGGGGTGATCTATGAAGGAGCAGAAAATGATATGAGAGGTTTAGGAAATTTATTCCAAGATTTATTAGATGAAAACTTTCCAAATCTAAGCCAAGAGCTGGATACCTATACAACTGAATCATTCAGAACCCCAGAGTAGACCAAAATAGATCCTCCCCATGACACATTATAATTGGGATGCTAAACACAGAGCACAAAGAAGCCATTCCAAAAACATCAAGGGAGAAGTACCAACTCACCTACAAAGGCAAATCCATCAGAATAAAGTGGACTTCCCAACAACAACATTAAAGGAAAGAAAGCTTGGACAGGCATCATCTAGGCTCTGAAAAAGAATAATTCCAAACCACAACTACATTATCCAGCAAAGTTACCTTCAAAATAGATAGTGAGTGCAAGACATTCTATGATATTTCCCTGTTCAAATGATTTGCAGCCACCAAGTCAGCATTGTGGCATTAGTTGATCATCAATCAACTACCATATACAGGGGAGAAAAGACAAACCCATATAGAAAATCAAAGAAATGAATAATTCACAAGAGGAAATTAAAAATAAGATAAATATGAATCAAAAACTAGTAACAAGTACTGATTTAATGGATAACAATAACCACGTCTCAATAATTACCCTCAAAATAAATGGTCTTAACTCACCAGTTAAGAGACATAGACTGGCCAATTGGATGAAAAAACACAAACCCTTGATATGTACCATTCCAAAGAGTCACCTTACCCACAAAGAGTATAATAGGTTGAAAATTAAATGTTAGAAAAAAATATACCAAGCAAGGGGGGAGCAGAGTTGTGATACTAATTTCAGATAGATTAGACATCAATCCCAAACTAATTAGAAGAGAAAAGAAGGACACTACATATCACTAAGAGAAACAATTAATCAGGAACATATATTGTTACTTAATATATATTCTCCAAATGCAGGGACAACTAGCTTCCTAAAACAAATTTTATTAGAAATAAAGGAACATATTGGACCAGACACAGTATTTATGGGAAACTTCAATACCACACTTTCACCAAGAGACAAGTCATCAGAACAACAACAACAACAAAAAATCAACAGAAAGCAATGAGCTTAATTGGGACCTTAACCCAACTGGAAATTAGATATGTCTACAAAATATTCCATCCATCTGATGAGGAATATACATTCTTCTCAACCACATGAAACTTTTAAAAATATAGACCAAATTTTAGTATACAAAAATAGCCTTGACAAGTGCAACAGCATAGAAATCACACCCGTACCTTATCAGATCAACATGGAATAAAATTAAAACTCAAAAATAAGAAACATTTCAGAAATTTAACAATTTCATGGAAAATAAGTAATACACTGCTGCATGGTCAAAGGGTTATTGATGAAATTAAAATAGAAATTTATAAATTTCTTCAATCAAATGAGGATGAGGACACATCCTACCAAAATTTGTGGGATACGGCAAAGGCAGTTCTAAGAAGGAAGTCTATACCAGTGAGCACCTTAATGACACATTTCAAGGCATTAGACAGCCAACAGCAAACCAATCCCAAAAGGAGCAATCAGACAGAAATTATCAAGGCAGGGATATCCCAATTTGAATCTAAAAAGATAATTCAACGAATTAATGACACTAAGAGCTAGTTATTTGAAAATATTAATAAAATAGATGCTCTCCTAGCCAGTCTCATCAAAAGAAAAAAAGGCTAAAATTAAAAAAATTAGAGATATGAAAGGAATCATAACCACCAGTAGCAACAAAATCTAGAGAATCATCAGGAAATATTTGAGAAACTGTATACCCTCAAATACAAACATACAGAAGAAATGGATGAATTTATTATCATCACATATGATTTACCAAAATTAATCCCAGAGGATATGAGCAATCTAAACAGATCCATGGTTGTGTTGTTGTTAGGTGCCATAGAGTCGAGTCTGACTCATAGCAACCCTATGAATAGCAGATCAAAACACTTTCTGATTCTGTGCCAGGCACATGATCTTATTTATAATTAAGCCCATTATCGCAGACACTGTATCAATCCATCTGGTGGAGGGTTTTCCTTTTTTGGGTTGACCTGCCACTCTCCCAAACATGATGTCTTTCTGTAGGGACTGCTCCTGACTATATATCCAAAATATGTAAGATGCTGTCTGGCCATTCTTGCTTCCAAGAAGCACTCTGGTTGCACTTCTTCTAGGACAGATCTGTTGGTTCTTTTGGCAGTCCATGCTATATTCAATAACGTCTCCAGCACCACAATTCAAAACCATCAATTCTTCTCCTGTCTCCTTTGTTCAAAGTCCAACTTTCACAACCATATGATGCAACTGAAAATACCATGGCATGAGTCAGGTGGACCTTCATATTCAATGTGACATCTTTGCTTTTCAATATTCTAAAGAGATCTTTTGCCACAGCTTTTGCTAGAGCAATGCATCTTTTTATTTCTTGACTGCTGCTTCCACGGGTGTTGATTATAGAGCCAAGCAAAGCAAAATCTTGGACAGCCTCAATCTTTTCTCCATTTATTGTGAAGTTGCATACTGACCCAGTTGTAAGGATTTTTGTTTGGTTTATGTTTAGTCACAACCCATATTGAAGACATATCTGTCAGTTTGCCACACTGTGGGGGCTTGTGTGTTGTGACGAGGCTGAAAGCTATGCCACTAGTATCTCAGATGCCAGCAGGGTCTACTCCTGGTGGACAGGTTTCAGGGGAGCTTCCAGACTAAAACAGACTAGGGAGGAGGCACTGGCAAGCCACTCCCAAAATAATTAGCCATTGAAAACCCTATGGATAGCAAACAGATGCATTATATACACTGAAATAGAGAAGGTAATAAAAACTTCCCAGCAAAGAAGAGCCCCGGGCCTGATGGGTTCATAGCAGAATTCTACTAAACCTTCAGGCAAGAATTAATACCAGTTATCCCCAAATTATTTCAAACAGTGGAAAAGGAAGGAGAACTCCTAAATTCATTCTGTGAAACCACCATTGTCCTAATATCTAAAGTGGACCAGTATGCATTTAAGAAGGAAAACTATAGACCAATTTCCCTAATGAACACAGATAAAAATATTCTCAATAAAATCCTGGCAAAATGAATTCAGCAACATGTAAAAAGGTTATACATCATGACCAAATGGGATATATTCCACAGATGCAAGGCTGGTAAAACATATGGAAATTTATCAATGCAATTCAGTATATCAAGAAACTTAACAAAAGGATACCAGATGATCATCTCAACCAGTGCTGAGGCCTTTGACAAAGTGGAACATATTTTCATGATAAAAACCCTGGAGAATATAGGATACGAGGAAAATTTTTCTACATAATAAAGGCCACTTATGATAGACCTATCAGCAATATCATATTAAATGGGGAAAAAGACATGTAATAAGACAAGGATGCCCACTCTCTCCCACCTCATTCAATATTGTTATTGAAGTTCTAGCTAGAGCAATCAGGGAAGAGAAAGAAATCAAAGGAATACAGATAGGCAAGGAAACAGTCAAATTATTCTTATTCATTGATGACATGATCCTTTTCCTAAAAGACCCTAAAACTCCTCTAGAAAACTTTTAGACATAATTAACTCCTTCAGCAAAGCGGCAGATACAAAGTTAAAAATCAAAAATCAGTAGACTTATTTTATACCAACTGTGAGCAGAAATAGAAAAAGGTTAAGGCAACAATCCCTTTCATGATAGCCCACCAAAAACTTCAATAATTATGAATCAATCTAACCAAAGATTCTGCAGATCTGTACAAGGAAAACTTCAAAACATTAAGGAAAAAATCACAGAGGACACTAGAAGGCAGAAGGACTTCCCCTGCTCATGGGTTGGAAGAATTAATATTGAAAAAATGGCTATCCTACTAAAAGCAATTTACAGATTTAATGCAATCCCCATTAAAATTCCAGTGACAGACTTTACAGAAGCAGAAAAAATAATCCAAAAATTCATATGGAAACACAAAAGAGTGCATACAGCCATAACACTCTTAAGCTGTAAACTAGGACAGGTGGGATCACAATCTCTGACTTTAAAGTATACTGCAGCTTGGTGCTGGTACGAAAATAGGCCTGAAGACCAGTGGAAAAGAATTGAGGACCCATATATACATCAACACATCTATAGTCATCTGATCTTTGACAAAGGAGGTAAACATACAAATTGGAGAAAAAAATAGCCTTTTCAACAAATGGTGCTGGGAAACTTGTATTGCCACTTGCAGAAAAATGACAACAAACCTACACCTCTCAATCTGCATGAGTATTACTTTGAAATCAATAAAAGGCCTCAATATAAATATAATATAAAAACAAAATATAAAAACAATATAAAAACAAATATAAAAACAAAAACCTTAAAATTACTAGAAGAAAAGATAAGCAACGTGATCCAACACATAGGCATAGGAAAGCATTTCTTTAATAACACTCCAACTGTTCAGGAAATTGCAACAAGAATAGACAAATGGGATTATATGAAATTAAAAAGCTTCAATACAGCAAAGGAAACAATCAACAGAGTTAAGGAAGAGCCCACTGAGTGGGAGAAAATATTTACATCCTACACACCCGACAGAGGACTAATTTCCAGAATTTACAATGAATTTAAAAAAACAAATCCCAAGACAACAAACAATCCAATACACAAATGGGGAAAGGAAAACAGACAGTTCTCAAGTGAAGAAGTTCATAAGTCTATGAAGCACCTGAAAAAATGCTCAATATCTCTAGCCATTACGTAAATGCAAATCAAAACAACTCTGAGATTCCACCTAACTCCTGTAAGAATGCCCAAGATCAACAAAAAAAATAGTGGAAAAAGAAGAAGTGATGGTGGACAGATAGCACATGCCTTCTGACCTGGAGTAAAAGGAAAGCTTAATGAATAGTTTAGAACACACATTGACTAGATAGACAGAGTAAAAAATTAGATTAGAGACAGTGGAAAGAACCAGGGGAGCAACAATATCACAAATCAAAGCTCAGAAGATCTACACAAAAAGCAGCAGCTGACTCAGCATTTCCCAGATTGCAGAACACCAAAACTCAAGAGAAGAATCCATGCACACATCCACAGGTACCCACATCCTACATGGAGCACAACCTTGGCACCATGCCAACACCCTGGAGATGGCACACGGACATCACATTCCACAGAGAACTGGTGAGTTAGCCTGAAACATCAGGCTCATGGGCATCTCTATGTGGTGCCACTGGTGAAGGTGGTGAATCAATGCTGGTCCAAAAGCCTCCTGCAGGAGTGCAAGCCTCAGATCCACCAGAGGTGAAATGTTATCATCCCAAACATCCTGACATGGGTGCAGGGAGTGAACACAGTGGGGCTTGGGAATGTGCCCTGGCAGAACATGCACAGAGTCTAGCCACAGTCCACTTCCCTCCCTCCTGTTGTGGTGGGACAGTTGCATGGCAAGACTTCCACACAGACACATTGGCACATGGGCACTTGGACCCTAGATCCACTGGTGGTGATTCAATATCACCTCAAAGCACCATGGAATTGGCTAGGGTCTACGGAAGTGACTGAATCCCATGTGGACAGAACACAAATATAGTCCTACAGGGAATGCAGTGGTGCACTTTATCCCAGGGCAGTTTCACAAACGACTGCCATGTGGCCAGACACGCTGCAGATTCACCAGGCATGGTCAGAAATCATCCCACCACTACAGGGAAGGAGTGGTGAGACCACCATGGGATTTGGAACACACACAATTGTGTAGAGAGTCCAGCAATGAAATCTAACTTCTGCCACCATATGCTCCCATCACAGGCATTGGGGCAGTGATCTCTGAGATGGGACCACAGCGCCTGAACTCCATGGGGCAGGAAAAATTTTGGGAAGGTCACCACAGATTGTACAGCTTCTCTGACAATACAACAGGGACTGGTACACGGGGCAATCTCTGAAAGCACCCAGTGGCCTACTTCAGTCCGAGAGACCACCTGGATACCTGCCATATCCACCTGGCAGAGGGAAGCTGCACAGAAGACCCACCCCCTAAGTCAGCTGTCTTCTAACATGAGAACTGACAGGGAAAAGCCTTTTTCCTACAGCAAGTTCTTTAACCTGAAGGAAGAGAGCAGGGCCTCCCCAGAAGACTTAAGACTGCTGCATCTAGTGGGAAAACCATGGTATCCTGAACTCTCCAGTGTACACTGCTCCCTTATTCACTTCATTGTTCAGATACCTCTTGTAGGGTATACAGGTGTTTTTCTTGTGTGTGTATGGATATTTTTTCTTTTCTTTCTTTTATTTGTGTGTGTGTGCCTGCATGTTTTTTCTTCTATATATTTGTTTTTGCTTTAGTTGACTAATTTTTAAAATTTTCATTTTAACTTCTATTAGTCTATGTTCTCTCTCTCTCTCTTATTTCTCCCTCTTCTTTCCCCATACCTGCCTCCTTCTAGTCCCCCAGGAGAAACAGAATCTGCAGCCTCCCTAGCCCCAAGCCCCATTTCAATAGTGAATTGGGGAATGAGAAACTAAGGAGTAGAGAGTCCAGGACACAGATAAGAATGTCACAAGCTGATGGCTCACTGAACCTAGGAAATCTGATTAAAAACTAAGCCCATTTTGAGTTGAGTAGGGCTGGTGAACAAAAGTAAGAGCCTCAGACACTAAACAACCAAGGAATCATGCTGTCCCCAGTAGACAAATCAGTCACTGGGATCTCAGCGATCAGAGAGAATCTGAATGGGACAGAACTGAATTCAGAGACTTCACCAGATCCTTGTCTAGGGTTCTGAGCTGTAAAATATGGGGCTGAGGAGAGAAAATAAAGTGCTAGAGATTCATCACCACACAAACTCAAAGGAACAACAGAGGGAGAAGTTCTGCACACTTGGGGGAGATGAAACCTAATTCCTGGACCATATAATGGGGAAGCAAAGTCATAAGCCTACAAAAAATGTGAAGAGGCAGGCTGGTTGTGAAGACTCCACTTACCAAAGCCTCCCAATAAATACCTCCAATGAATCTCAACTTCTAGAGATCTAATTCTAATTCAGAGTTTTGGTTATTAATATGTTAAGAGAAATCAAAACTAATACCACAAGCTCCCTTGAAATCCTGGAAAAGAAAGTATCTCATATGGAGTCTGTTATCTCCTCCCAACTAGAAATGATTAGGAAAAATCAAGTGACAATCCTTGACATACAAACCAAGCTAAATGAATTAAACTCTGCAAAAGAATACTTTTCTTTGAGACTGGATGAAGCTGAGCTATGAATTTCAGACTCCAAGGACTCAATCCAAGAAATTAAACATGTACAGTCAGAAATGGAAACAATGATGAAGAAACTTAAAAAAGATTTCCAA
Organism: Pedetes capensis; assembly: GCA_007922755.1. Lineage (NCBI taxonomy): Eukaryota > Metazoa > Chordata > Mammalia > Rodentia > Pedetidae > Pedetes > Pedetes capensis. The sequence continues at coordinate 5,832 of VMDO01037564.1, read as the reverse complement.
GATGCCCCAGACAGAATGAAAAAATGGAACTTAAATCAGTGTGTCCCTGAAGAAGAGGAAAGGTCCACCAGAGGACTAAGAAATCTAGTTTATGACATCCTCAAGGAAAAATATCCAGAGATAATCCAGGATCTGGATACATACACAACTGAAACATTCAGGACCCCACCAAGAGTAGACCAAAATAGGTCATTCATAAGACATATCATGGCTCAAATATTTTCATTAGAAACCAAAGAAGCTATTCTGAAAGCAGCAAGGGAGAAATTCTAGATAAACTTTAAAAGAAAACCCATTAAATTACTGCAGACTTCTCCATATCAACATTGAAAGCTAGAAAGGTTTGGACACAGGTAATTCACATCCTAAAAATAACAACTTCTAACCAAGAATACAATATCCAGCAAAATTATCTTTGAAAATAGATGAAGAGTATAAGACATTCCATAATATTGACATATTCAAGTGATTTGCACCCACCAACCCAGCTCTTCAGAGAATTGTAAATCAATTACCACATCCAGGTGAGATAAGACAACCTTATATAGATTATCAAAGACTTGAATAGCTGAGATGAGTACAAACCAAGAAAGGAACAAAGGAATCATGATTCATAAACCAGTAACATGTAATAATTGGATGCATAACAATAGGTACTATTCAATAATCACTACTAATGTAAAGGGTCTTAACTCACCAACTAAGAGACATAGATTGGCTAATTGGACAAAAAACATAAACCCTCAATATGTAGTATTCAATAAACCCATCTAACTCACAAACACTGTAATAGACTGAGAATTAAGGGCTGCAAAACAATATACCAAGCAGAGGAGGAAAAAAGGCAGGTGTTGCAATTCTAATATCACATAGAGTAACTTTCAATCCAAAACTAATTAGAAAAGATAAAGAAGACACTATATATTACTAAAAGGAACAATCAATCAGGAATCAATAACACTTCTAAATATATATGCTCCAAATACTGAGGCACCTAGCTTTATAAAACAAACTTTATTGGACCAGACACAATAATTATGGGAGACTTTAATAAATCATTGTCCCCAAGAGACAGTCATCCAAACAGAAAATCAACAAAGAAATGAATCTAAACTCCACCCTAAACCAATTGGATCTCACAGATATATAGAGAATATTCCATCCACACAATAAGAAATACACATTCTTCTCAGCTTGACATGGAACATTTTCCAAGATAGGTCATAAGCTAGTCCATAAGAATTCCCTTAATAAATACAAAAAAGTAGAAATTATCCCCCTGTTCCTTACAGATGAAAATGGAATAAAATTGGAACTCAATGGCAAGAATAATTCCAGAAATTTTACAAACTCATGGAGACTAAATGGTACACTGCTGAATGACCAATGCATTGTTGATGAAGTCAAAATGGAATTTTGAAAAATCCTGCAATCAAATGATAAAAACACATCCTACCAAAACATATGGGACACAGCACTTACAGTTTTAACAGGGAAGTTTATAGCATTAAGTGCCTTCATCAATAAGATAGAGAGGAGCCAAATAAATGACCTAATAACACATCTTAAGATGCTAGAAAATCAACAACAAATCAACCCTAAAAGGAGCAACCAGAAAGCAATTACCAAGATAAAGGCTGAAGTCTCTCAATTAGAATCTAGAAAGATAATTCAAAAAATCAATAAGACTAAGAACTGGTTCTTTGAAAAAAATTAATAAAATAGACACTCAGCTAGCCAATCTCATCAAAAATAAAATGGAAAAAGCTATTATAATAAAGATTATGAAAGAAAATGGAACAATAACCACTGACTATGATGAAATACAGAAATTCATCAGCAATTACTTTGAGAGATTGTAGTCCCCAAATTATGAAAACATAGAAGGAATGGATGAATTTATTAATACGTATGACTTACAAACTCCAGAAGACATAAGTGACATAAACAAACCTATTACATTTACTGAAATATAAAAGGTAATAAAAAGTCTCGCAACAAAGATGAACCCAGGTCCTGATGGGTTCACAGCAGAATTTTACCAAACTTTCAAAGAAGACATAATATCTGTCTTACTCAAATTATTCCAAAAAGTAGAAAAGAAGGGAACCCTCCCAAACTCATTCTACAAAGCCACCATCACCCTGATACCTAAGCCAGGAAAATATTAATCTAAGATAGAGAATTATAGACCCATTTCCCTTATAAATATAGATGGAAAAATCCTTAACAAAATCCTGTCAAGCCAAATTCAGCAAAATATTAAAAAGATTATTCACCATGACCAAGTGGAATTTATTCCACAGATGCAAGGGTGGTTTGACATATGGAAATCAATTAATGTAATAGAACATATCAAGAGACTGACAAACAAAAATCATATGATCATCTCAATTGATGCTGAAAAAGCCTTTGACAAAGTACAACACCTCTTCATGATAAAAACCCTGGAGAAGGTAGGCATAACAGGCAAACAACTTAACATCATAAAAGCCATCCAAGACAGACCCACAGCCAACATTATTTTAAATGGAGAAAAATTGAAACCATTTCCTCTAAGATCTGGAAGAAGACAAGGATGTCCACTCTCTCCTGTTCTATTTAACATAGTAATTGAAGTCCATGGCAATCAGCCAAGAGAAAAAATCAAACGGATACAGATTGGAAAAGAAGTCCAACTATCATTATTTGCAGATGACATCAACAACAACAACAATATAATATTATATATATATATATTATATAATATATATATAATATATAATATATATATAATATAATAAAACAGTAAAAAATGGAGTGGGCTGCAGCTCATTTGTCTAGCATGCATGTTGTTGTTAGGTGCCGTCGAGTCGAGTCCGACTCATAGCGACCCTATGTACAGCAGATCGATACACTTGCCGATTCTGTGCCAGGCAAACCATCTTATTTATGTTTAAGCCCATTGTTGCATACACTGTGTCAATCCATCTGGTGGAGGGTTTTCCTCTTTTGCATTGACTTGCCACTCTTCCAAACATGATGTCCTTCTCCAGGGAGTGTTCTCTCCTGACTACATGTCTGAAATCTGTAAGACGCAGTTTGGCCATTTTTGCTTCCAAGGAGCACTCTGGTTGTACTTCTTCTAGGACAGATTTGTTGGTTCTTTTGGCAGTCCATGGCATATTCAATAGACGTCTCCAGCACCACAATTCAAAAGCGTCAATTCTTTTTCTGTCTCTCTTGTTCAATGTCCAGCTTTCACAACCATATGATGCGACTGAAAATACCATGGCATGAGTCAAAAATTAAAAGAAGGAAAAAATCCTATGTGGAGGTCAGAATATAATAAAATGCTAAAGTTGATTTATTTGAGAAGGGGCAATTTGGGGATCACAAAAGAAGGCAGGAGGAATCTACCAAAAGGAAGAAATCCTGGGATAGGAGAGTGGGGAGAGGAGGAACAAGGAGTAGTGAAGAAGGGAGGATGGGGTGACCTCAGGGTGAATAGCCCAACTTAATAGTTCTGAAAATAATTATAATAACACCAATAATACAAAAGAATGGTAATAATACAGATGGTCTAGAAAATTCAAATAATAGGACTGATAATGTAAAAAGATATTTCACTACAGAAAAAGTTTCCATCTTAAACATAATTGGGATCCAAGGATATATAGAAAAATATATACCACAAAAGACATGCAAATGGAAGAGAGGTCTTTGGTGGGTGGGTGGGGTGGGAGGAGGAAGTACAAAAGGGTAAGTGGGAATTTATCTGTGCAATGCACAACAAAATGCATATATGGAAATGTCACAATGAAATGCATGTCAGAATGAAACATTTTAAGTTATACATTAAAGACTTCCAATAAAAAATAATAACCAATGCTGGTGAAGTTGTGGAGAAAAGGGATCCCTCTCACATTGTTGGTGGGACTGTAAGTTGGTTCAACCACTTTGGATAACAATATGGAGATACCTCAGAAAATTAAAAATAGAACTGCCATGTGACTCAACTTTACCACTACTGGGAATATTCCTAAAAGGAGACAAGTCATCACACCACACAAACACCTACGTCTCCATATTCAGTGCAGATATTTTCACAATACTAAGGATATGGAACAAACCAAGGTGCCCCTCACCAGTTGAGTGGATAAAAAAGCCATGGTACATATACATGATGAAATACTACTGAGCAACAGAAAAAGATGAAATAATGTTATTTCCAGCAAAGTGGATGGAACTAGAGAACATCATCTTAAGTGAACAAACACAAGCTCAAAAAAATACATATAGTCTCATTCATATGTGGGAGCTGAATCTTACTTAAAGGAACAAAAAATTCCTATACACAAATAAATAAATAAATAATGCACAAGTAAACTTAGCAAAGAAGGGACAATATAATGAGTAGAATGAAGAATGAGGGAACTAGCAGAGGGAAGCAAAGACTGCAGATGGTAGGATGGAAAACAGGTCAATGTAGAGGGGTGAATGAGGCGAGGACTATCAATGTAAACAATGCAACTTCATGAATACATTAGAAAAACAGGGTGTATAACTCAAATATGCATTGAGTTTTACTATATATTAGTCATAAGACTCCATAAACTTTGTAGGTTGGTGAAAGTGTTGCTAGAAGTGATGTAAAGGATGCATAATGGAAAAAGTGAATGCTGTCTTACTCTGTACCCCATCATCATAAAGTGAGAAAAAAAGAAAAAATTAGAACTTTTAAATTTTAAGGTCTTTTTCTTTCTTTCTAAGATTTTTCTTTCTTCCTTTCCATTTGTTTTATTTAACATTTCTTCATTTTTTCCTCTTACCTCTTTCTCTATTTAATCCACTACTTTTAGGTTTTATTCAATTAATTGTAACTTCATATTTTACATGATTTTGCCATTTTCTTTTCTATGGGCATTAGTGGTATAACTTTACTTGATTTTAATTGTATTTCTACATGTGGTTTGATTTGGTGTTGCTGCTTAAACAGTTTGGCAGTCTATGGGCATTAGTGGTGTAACTTTATTTGATTTTAATTGTATTTCTACATGTGGTTTGATTTGGTGTTGCTGCTTAAACAGTTTGTTTTTTGCCCCCTTTAAGTGAAATAGGAGATTCAGTCCTCAGAAGGGATCACTAAGAAGATCCCCACTTGGAAGAGATATGTATCCCAATACATGCACAAATCACAAAATAAAAACAAGAAACATGAAAAGTAAAAGTAAAATGACTCTACATAAAATCCCATATCTCCTTAATTGCTGGATCAAAAAATATGTAAATGGTCAAAATGCCAGAATAGTAAATCAAAGTTTTAGTTTATAAAATGATAAATACTTCAAAGATGATACAAATGAGCAGAAGAGTGAAGTAACAAAGTCAATTTAGGATCTGGATAAGAAATTCAGCAACATGGGTAAGAAGTTTAGCAACAGAGATGAAAAAATCAGCAAAGAAATTGAAATTTTGAAAAAAATTAGAAATGAAAAATCCAATAAATTAATTAATAACAAAGTCAAAGACATCACCAATAGATCAAGCAAAAGCAAGAATATTGCATTGAAGGCAAGGTGAGGGATATAAAATCTTCAGATATCAACAAAGGAAAAACCAAACAACAACAAACAAATCACTATCACACACACATACACACACACACAGAAACAAAAACAAACAAACAAAAAAACCCCACAAGCATGACCACAACTTTCAAGGACTCTGGGACAAAATTAGGAGAATAAAAATCTTAGAATAAATAGTGTGGAAGAACCAACTGCAATATAAACTAAATGCATAAGATATCTATCGAATGAAATTGTAACAGAAAAAATTCCCAAAGAGAAA
>VMDO01037563.1:0-14218 GCA_007922755.1 Pedetes capensis | reverse complement strand
CGGGCATATATATATATATATATATATATATATATATATATATATATATATGTGGTTTTATTATTTAATTATTTATACGTGTGTCACCCCATTGAGCCCACACTATGAAAAATTGATATTTTAACTTATTAGATTGTTTTGCTTATTGGAGGGCTGCTAGTACAAAACTTTAGTCTGTGTTGGCTCAAGGAGTTCACGCTGTTGGCAGTCATTCAAGAATGTTCTGTTGCAGGCCTGCTAGGGAGTTTTCTTTTAACTCCTGCTCTGAAGTAGCACTGCTCACAGAATCAGAGGATTATATATCCACATCTATTATTTGTTTTTTATTCATTTTCCCAGAAATCCACAATATGAATGCTCACAGAATTAGAAGATTGTATTTTTATATTCCTTACTTGTTTTTCCACAGTATGAAGAAACTAGTGACCAATTCAAATTTAGGAAAAAAGAAAAGATGAGATTCCAAGTCCCTTTCTATGAAGAGACCTTCTTTTGGAGGTACTCTTCGCCTTTCGGTCAACTTTCCCTTTGAAGGCTTTGAGGTACTTTTCCCCTTTCGGTGGATGTTCCCTCTGATGCCCTTTTAAAGGTACCCTTCCTCATGTGGGGACTCAATTTATCCATCATGAGTGGAAATGGACCTGGCAGTGTGGGAATTTGCACAGGCTGTTCTTTTCCCAAAATGTTATCCCTGGTGAAAATGCATCAGCTGGACTAACTATGCATCTCCCTAACTGCTTTATCCTCAAACCCTCAAAACATCAACTGGGGAAGGTAGAAAAAGGGACACACTTCTGGACACAAAGGACCTCAAAACTGGAAAAGAGAAGCAACCCTTCTTGAAGCCATTTGTTAAATGGGAAACCAGAGCTAAGGCTAGATCCCCATCCCTGAAGTCCCATCACTTGACCCCTGGGCTGCGTCTTGACAGAGTTTTCAGTCATTGGCCTCCTGTGAGCCGCAACCCATCACCTGCTGCCTCCTCAGCCTCAGGGAACTGGGTGTCCATCTTTAGGCACATGCCGTCCAACTCAGCTGTGTGTGCTCAGCTGTGCACACACAGGCCTAGACGATACTTTGAATCCACATCCATAAGTCTGCTCTCTGTCCTTCTCTGAAACCTTCCACTGTCCCATTTCCTCCACTATCTGAGCCAATGGTAACTCTGATCAAAAAATGTGAACACCTGACCATCCCATCTATTTGTAATCCTTTTGCCTCAGCAATATATGCACCTGTAGTCTGATGCCTGGAAGGAGCCATGCTCTCTCCAAACATCTCCTCATTATGACTGTCCTGAAGAACTAGGCAACTCTCAATTTATCAGGAAACTTCTCAGCTTCCAGAAAGCTGCCCAATGACTTGCCATATGTTCCCACAGGGCTTCAGACAAAGATCAAAGTGACTGTGCTGGAAGGAGACATTCTGGATGCCTAGTGTCTGAGGAGAGGCTGCCAGGGCATCTCGGGTGTCATTCACACTGCCTCAATCACTGATGTCCTGGGTACTATTCACAGACAATCTAAACAATAGACAGCTAAGGAAGAGATGGAGCCTATGGGAAGATGAGGATGGCCAAACCACATGAGAGGGGAGAGAAGACCCCACATAGAGCACCTGCTATGCTCTGGGCAGGTGCCATTGCTCACCAGTCCCAGCTGAGAGAGCTCAGGGCTGTTATGTTCAGTGTTTTAGCTGAGAAAACCAGGCCTGAGAGACGGCAGGATCCTGGCAATGGCCCCACAGAAAGCCAGTAGGAGAGCAAGAAATTTAACTCACACCTCTGATAGCCTACTTGCCAGGATAGCTCTTCCTACCACTTTTCCATTCCAAGATTAGCTACACTCAAATCCAAACCTTGATCTCCATCCACCTCCTACCTCCCCTGGGCTGGACAGACCTGGCATTTGCCTCCTCATCAAGCTTTTAGCTCTTGGATCAGGACTGGTTGGAACATCCAGAGTCCTCTTGCCTATCAGAAGAGAGGATTCCTCTCTAGAGAACTGGCAAAGCTGGTTCACAGAGATCCTCTAGGACATATTATCCAGCATGTGCCTTCCCATAATATTTTTTTAACAAAACTCATTACCCAGTGTTCATAACACTCTTTCTACAGGTCACAATGTGAACTACTCATGAGCAGTTGGTCTTGGTCAGGTGCCCAAAGTAACCCTGCCTGAGCCCCCTACCCCTAAATGCTTAGCAGTTTTTTTTCTGATTTGCAGCTTCACAATCTGCTTTAGGGTTGGGGATACTGCTCAGCTGTAGAGCTCTTGTATAACATGTTCAATACCCCGAGGTCAATGCTTAGCACCCAAATGAATGAATCAATGAATGAGTGAATAAACCTACATAGAAAGACATATTAGATCAAGTAATTTTCATGTGATATCAGCACCACAGCACCAAACCCCTTGGCCCAGTTTCCTCCATGCTTTGTCCTCCAAATTTAGTGACTCAATAACTCCATCACCAATCCATTGCTTTTTGATGTCCAACAGCGTCTTATAAAAATCCCTTTCTAGTTCCTACTTCACTAAACCCCTACCTGCCCACACAGCACCAGGGTGCTATGAGCAACCAGAACGTCATCTCATGTCTCCCCCTCACCAACCTACAATCTCCATGTCCATCAATAGTGGGTGGAAATGAAACAGAAGTACTGAGGCATCGGTTCACTAAAGCATTGCCGTGCTTAACTTTAGGAAACACTTCACAACTATGGTCATTTCTGTCCTGTGTTAAACCAGGCTCACCTTTTCTCTACCATATATTATGGTTTTTAAATGATATTGTTGAAGCCAAATGTGAGTGTGCACCACGTTATTTGCAGCCACAAAGGAGGATGCAGCAGGAGGAAGTTGGAGGCAAGCCAGGGCAACATAGCCATTGCAGTCTCAAAATAAGTAAACACATAAAAGAATCAAAATAAAAAATAAATTCAAAAAAATGAGGTTGTCTTTGAAGAAAGTCAGCCCTTACAATTCTTTAAAGGGTGCAAAAGTAAGGAAATGAAGAGATTGGTGTTTTCAACTGTTCTGTGGGAAGAAAATACACATAATTGGGAAGGTTTCTGGAAGAACTGGGGAGTTTCCTAATAAAGGTGAAAGATACCTATGTCTTCAGGAATAATCAGAGTGTGGAAATGTTGAGGAGGAAGCACATTTTCTGGAAGAATCAAGGAATCAAGACCAAATAAACAATAAAAGAAAGAAGAAATTATTGAATGAATGAATAAAAAAGGAGTGAGAGTGAAAGGGAGAAAGAAAGAAAGGATGGAAGGAAGAAAAGAAGGAAGGTAGGAAGGAAGGAAGGAAGGGAGGAAATCATTCTCCCAGGACATTACTTCTTCAGGGGAAGGTACGTTACAACACCTCCAGGACTACCCTACTACAGCCAGTCTTCAATGTCTACAATGTTTGGCTATTATAGGAATTACCAGCAAAGGACACACATTCTTTACCACTCCCCACTAGGCTCACAAGAACAATCCAGTGCAGGGGTCCAGCTGTAAGCCAGAAGATTTCATCACCCTGCTGTTCATGACTAGGTAAATAAAGCATAGGAAAAAAAAGAGAAAGAGGCTTCACTGAGAACACTCAATCAGGAAAAGAGCCTGAGACTCCATCATTGCCCCCAAACTCAATAACGATTTTCTCAGTGGCTCAAAGCATGGTGTTTCTGACATAGTTTCATTGGTCTTCACCAAATGAGAAAAATACCAGCACTAAAGTATCCATTTTGTAGATATTGCCTGTATATAACTGTGTATGAGCTCGTGTGATGTAAGTTCTTGAACAATCATTTTTTATCTAAAAATTAGGCCTGCCCAGATTCTGATTATGACCTCCTGATTTTGAGACATTAAAACAACCTGTTGCTAATAAAATAATGTACGTGAAAAATAAAATTATGTAATATCTCTATTCTTAAAACACTAAGTAGCCACCATATACCCATTTCCAAAATCAAAGTAACCTTACCAGACACACACACACCCAGTCTCTCTCTCTCTCTCTCTCTCTCTCTCTCTCTCTCTCTCTCTCTCACACACACACACACACACACACACACACAAGTTCTATGAACTCAAAAGCCTTGAAATTCTTAGTTAGCAGAACCCAACTGTCAGCAATTTCTTTTTTGCATTTTTCCTTTGTCTGTAGAATGGAAGATCTGAGTCAGGGACAAGGAAGATGAACTCCCGATCTGTAACAACTACCTCATTTGGAAAACTCTAGGTCTCACATTAACACATTTATGCTCTGCCCACACAAATAATTACCAGGACTGGTCAAGAAACAATCTGAAATTGGCATCTTGTGAGTTGCCTCCCCTCCTTTGCTGTCACCTGGTTCCTCCTCAAGAACTATGAAGTGACATCAGATTAATGTGTTGCTCACCTTGCTTTCTTCAGTGTATTTCCCTTCCTGAGGCCAAAGGGGAGCTTCTTATGCCACAGGCTGCCTCAGTTTCTTCTTAACTCTAAATCCATACATGATTCCTCATTCCTCCATCATTAAGTGAAATTCTAAATATTCCCTCTTTTCTCCAGTATGGAGAGGTGAACCCAGACACTCACCCATGCTAGGAAACTGCTCCACCACTGAGCTGTACACTAGTGATCCTCCCGCCTGGGCCTTCCAACTCTCTAGGATAGTGGTGTACAACATGGCAACTGGATTGATTTTACTTTGAGGAGGCAACACTTCCCTGGTTATCTTTTGAGTGCCTTCCAACCTGGGGCACTATATCTGACAGTGATTCTATGCTATTCAGGGGGTTTTCAATGGCTAATTGTTTCCAGAATGGATTATTCATGTCCTTCTCCCTCGTCTGTCTTAGTCTGGAAGCTCAGGTGAAACCTGTCCACCATGGGTGACCCTCCATGGATGACCATCTACTCTGGATGTTTGCACCATTGCTACAGCCTGTCAGATGTCTCTTACTTTCCTATTTTCAATGCCTATTTCAATTTTCAAAACATGATTTTTTTCCTATCTAGGTAAGACTTGCAGTTTGATGTTTTATTTGTCACCTCTTAACCTCAGAGCTTTTTAACATTAACGTGTATACAAACACTAACAGCCACATTAGAATGGGGAGAGTGAGAAGGTGCATGAGCAGAATTCAGAGTTATTAAACACCATGTGCGGTCACAGCACATAAAGCTCCAGCACTGCCTCGGGGTATACGGAAACAAACACCAGGCTTTTCCATCACCCTTTCAACAATCTAACAGGTTAGAGAGCTTAGCATTGTCTTACTACTGCTCCTGGGGGGTAGTAGATAGGAGGGATTTTCACCATAATACAGTAGAGGAGCCTGCAGCCATAGCACTGTGGCTTCTAATCCCATCAGATCTTGGAAACTAAGCAGAGTCGGGACTGTTTAGTATTTGGATGGGAGACTGCCTGGGAACACCAGATACTGTAGGCTTGGGAGAAGGATCTGGCCACCCCTCCCAAAAATCAGTCTGCCATTGAAACCCTGTGAGTAGCAGGGAAGCACTGACATAGTGATTCGCCGATTGTAGCGTCGCTATGTGTCAGACACCAACTCGACAGCACCTAACAACAACAACAACAGCAACAACACTAAAGGAGGACTGGGGTTGAGCTCAGTATGCAGAGTGATGCTCTCACATTCTGAGGACCCAGATTAGATTCCCAACACCACAAAAACAGAAGGACACAGCAATACACTCTCAAAGCATCTCTGAAATAATTAGCCATTGTAAAACCTGCAATGATTGCTATGAGTTGGACCTGACTAAATGGCACTTAAAAACACCAACAACAGAAAAGAGGAACAAAGATATGATATTAATATATATATTTTGCAGCATCAGTCCACAGTCATTGGTTTGTGTCCTCTTTAATGAAAAGTGTGTCCCACGGACCTCCTCATTTCACAAAGGTCTTGACCTTTTCCTTAAGGAAGGAATGCGAAACAAGCTAAACAGACAGGACATCCTGCCTCATCCCACTCAGTCTGTTTGCACTGAGTCAACCTCTTTGTGTCCAGTCACATTTCCACATAGTTGTCTAAATTTCAAACATGGATGCAAAATTAAATCTCCATACAAAACCATAAAGACAGGGCTCAGAGAGATTCATATGGCTGATCACATGGAGGAGCCTGGAAGGTGGTTAACCTTTTCCTACTCTATGCAGATCTTCATCTCTATCCTTTCATCCATTGTAACAAACTGGTGAGAAACTCCATGGACTGTCACCCCAAACCCTAGCACCTGAGATGTTGATTATTTTAACAACACAATGTATTTAAAGAGTAGAAAATTACTGGTAGAGGCTTCCCTCTGGTATGTCATTTTCTGCTTAATATCTGGATCCTCAGGGAGGAAACAATTACCCTTGGTGTCTTCCCTGAGCTTCTGTTAACTGAATTCCCATCACAAGAAGAAATATTGACACATCTGCACAGATTTTTGTCACACACCATTGTTCTCTATTTCAGTCCCATAGACAACCATTTACAAACCATTGTCAATTCTGGAGGCCAAACACTGTGTGTCCCAGACCTTAGTTCTTCAAGCTTGCTATGAATTGGATCTAAAATGTACATCAATGGTCATGTTTCTTGGTCCCCAATTGGTGGTGCTGCCCTGGGATGTTGGGGAACTTTGGACCAGAGCATATATGGCTGGTGTCTGGTGTAGGATGCATTGCTTGCCTCCTGGTGAGGAGACAGCACCACACACCTGGGGAAGATGAGCATGTTATGAAAGCAAAAGCTGAGATGGAGGTGGCTTTTCCTTCAATATGTCAATGAGAAAAATGTTCTTGAGTGGAGTAGTTAAAGCGGAGTTCAGAGACCATTGTTAATCACATCTCAAACAAGTCCACAGCTGAACCTGTGAGCTTGGTTGCACAACACCCCCACACTGCCGGTCACTGGAGTTGAACTTTGAACAGTTAACCTGCTGACCTTCTGGAAAACACACCCCATCTCCCAACTAACCAGAGATGGAGCCACCACCCAATTCCTTACTCACCAAAGAGACTAACCACAGCCAGAATCTCCCAGAATTCCTGACTTAACGATAACATAATTTGCAACTCTCTTGTTATATGTGGCCATAAATACAGCCACCATTTTGTAAAACATTGGAGTACATTTCCAGGACTGCTTGAATCTGAGCTTACTGGATTGCAACTGTAATTAGGGACCTATTTCAGTGTGCGTATGCTCACAGAAAATGGAGTTTGGGGGACGAAGGAACACCCATTACCCAGAATAGCAACTGTGCTGCCATCAGTCTCTTAAGATGGAAGTTATCACTGGAATTTAGAGATGGATACTACCCCTGGGGAGTTGCTCCTCTGGATGCATAAGGAAATGCAAGCTAACAAGGACAAAGTGAAGTTTTCAAACCTATGGCTACTGTTATTCAAGTTACTTAAAATGAAAGTAAAGAAATATCTGGGTCAGGCTGTTGCTGGATGGAACCAGAATACAGTTTTTCTACATTTAGGCAACTACACCAACATTCCAAGAATAAAACTGTACAGAGACGACAGAGGGAACCTCAAAGGCCTTTTTCCCCAAGACAGTTGCCTGTGTGGGGAAAGAGCAACACTAGGAAACTATGGATACCAGAGGGTTCTGTGTGAAGGAAATGTTTCATTTTCATTGCTCAAAAGCATTGGGAGAGTAGCAAATTTAAGAGAAGTGTGTCTGGTTTTCAATGCTACACAGTTGGAAGAGCACATTTGGGTTGGGGCAGAACCCACAGCTCCAATGGAACAATCTCAAATGCCTGTACCTCCAGTAGACAAACTAGGTCACTCCAAGGAAACCCCTGAGAAGGTGGACTGGATAAAAGTCATGAAGTTCTGTTTATTCTAAAAAGGAGGACTACTCAACTCCCCCTATGAGCACCACATGGAAACCTTAACTGAAGCAGTTGATATGTGTCCTATGCAAACATTGGCCATTACCCCAAATATAAATGTAAAATCATATTTCTTTATGACATGGAAGAGATGCAACAGAAACACATCTTTTCCTTCTTTGTAATAGATTCTAAATGGACACATCATCATATTCCACCTATGCTGGGAGTCTTATGCTTTTGTGCAGAGAGAAGCATGTGGTAAAGTAGGTCCTGTACTCAGGAAAATGCACAATGCCCTGAGGAAGGCCAGCATCTGGGAAGATTCCATAGGGACAGGGAGTGAAGATAAGGAATGACCTCTGTAGTAACTAGTAATGACAGTAAAGGGGCAGAGCTCTGTGAGCCATGGAAAGCAGGGAAGATTCCTCTGTGGCCTGCAAAGTCCTTGGAGGAATGCAGAGGATACAACCCATGTGATAGATTGGAAGAAATGAAGAAAATCATAAAAATCTGGTAAAAAAGAACATTAGAGGCCTGATGCAAAATGGAATGCAGGATCTGTACCGCCAGCCTATGCAGAATGGACGGACTCTACACAGGACGGAGTGTCCTCACAAGTCCCAGACTACACCCTCTCCAGCCATAATCTTGTATGTCATCCTCAGTCCTCCTCATATCTTCACTCCGTCTTACACATTTCTGCAAGAATGTGTCCAAAACACCGTATGAATGCATCTTCTTCCATTGATTGTTACCAGTTCTTGAATCAGACCTGACCACCTGCCCTAGACCCCCACAAAGACCTCCCGGTATGGACAGTCATCCAAGAAATCCATTCTTACCATTGTTTTCAGAGTTATCTCTGCAAAACCACATCCCCCCACGTCACTTCCACCCTTGAAACTGTTCAGTGATACTCTAGACCATTAAGATAAATTTGAGTGCCTTAGAGTAACACAAGATGCCTCAAGACTTCTGTCAGCCACTTCAGACTACAACCTCACAAATCCTTCCACAATCCTGAGATTCTCCAACTTCTTGAGCCAACCATCTGCCACGAGATCAAGCATATTGTGTGAATCACACACTTCTATGTTCCCACACCAGCTCACAGTGCTCCTTCTCCTTAGAGGGTTCCCACGTCTCCTGCCATTATATCCTTCTCACCTCATTTCCCACCCAATGCTCCTCATTACACTCCATCCCTGCCTTGTGCACATCCAACTGTTCTGCTCTTATTTATTTACATATTCCACCCTCTTTCTACATTTCCATGACCTGAGGGGAATCTCAAAATTTCCTGTGGCCGCTGACAGTGCCTGACACAGGTGAGTACGGAAAAGGGATGAAAGGATGGATTGATGGATGGATGGATGGATGGATGCATGGATGGATGGGAGGAGGGAACAGAGAGCTAGTAAGACAGAATTTAAGCAAACTGAATCAAATGGCTGAGATATGAAGGGGAATAGATGAAAGGGAGTCAGGGAGGCTGAATTTTTGAATGACAAAGGAACAAAGAATACAAACATGATTCCAAGGTCTCAACCAAGCTAAACAATTTCCATTATCATAATGAGAGTCAGAAAACACAGACTGAGCTGGGGATGTGAGGGAGGAAAGAGAATTCATTATACTGTGTGCAGAGTAAGGGAGGGAGGGAAGGAGGCTTTGATTTAGTAAAAGGGCTATGAGAAAGAAGGCCAAAATGGCTTCTATGGAGGCAAAGACCTTGGAAATTAGATAAAATCCTGAACCAAAGTAATACGCCCAGCATTTTCAATATTACAAATATGATGACATTTCTGCTGGAAAACTGAAGTCTCACCAGGTAAGAAGCCTCTCATCTGTAACCCAGCAAATCAAGAGGCGGAGGCAGGAAGATCAATGGTTAGAGGGTAAAGGCTGCCTGCATAACATAGTGAGACTCTGCCTCTAGATAAAAAATAAAAAATTTGCTGGGCGTGTAGTCCAGTGGTTAAACCACAATGTCCTACAAAAACAAACAAACAAACAAACAAAATACATTCGTGGGTCTCATGGCTCACAACTGGAATCCTAGCTATGTTACAGGCTGAGGTAGGAGAATTGAAAGTTCAAATCCAGCCTCGGGAAAACTAGTGGGACACTTCATCAATAGGAAGTAAAACAGGGATGGAGATATTGCCTGAGTGGTAGACCCTTGGGTAACATGCAGGAGATCCTGGGATCAATCCCCATTACTGAAAATACAATTTCTGCAAGTTAACATCACCTAGGTTGGTGAGAAAATCTCAATCCATCTAGAGGCAGGTGCATTGTATAATATCAGAGGAAGCTGAAGAAATTGGGAGAATTTCTTCCCCTCTTTGCTGGCCCCAGGTCCCACACAAGAGAAATGAATAGAGAATGGAGTTGAGGTTGTGATGCCTTTCTTTCCATTTCCTTGGCACATGAAAGGATTCAGGAGTTTAGTTTAAACTTTTTGTTGTCCCCTACAAAGAAAGTAAAGACCTAACTCTTCCAAGACTCTTTCCATCCCTATTTGCCAATAAAATCACCTGGGCCGCCTTTGTAATATTATATATTTTTTGTGTCACTCCAATTCATATATGTACAGATTTAGATAACAAATTCACAAAAACTTCTCCAAAGTAAAGAATATGTCTACCCTCAACAAATCAAACCCAAGAATTCCAGGTTTCTCATCACTACTATGTGGCCAAGGCCAGTTCTACCAGCATATTCTGGCTGGGGAACTATATAAGATGGAGGCCCAAAGGTCAGATCTTTCTTGTCCTTTTTTAATTAAGAAAGGATATTTAATTGAAGCCCAGGTTTAACTTAGTGTTCACAGGAGGTGCTGGTGGGACCAGAAACTGGACTGGTTGATGATTCAAGCCAATAGTCAAGTTGGTGACCAAGCTCTGCGACTCTGTCCTTCCTGGATTAATGACCACCATTCCCATTGCCCTGCTAGGAATGGAAAGGGATAGTGGTCAGGCAAACATGGAGGTAGCTGTGATCATTAAAAAAAAATACAGTGCTTTTCACAATTCCATCTGTCGATATCTTGATCATTACTAAATTGGGAAGTGCTGACTCAACCGTTCTATGAGGTAGACACAATGCCTTGTACAAATACCAGGCTAGCTGATAAATTCCCTTCACTATTGTAGGTAATCATATTATTTTTTAGTAGGCAAAGAACTTTATTAACTTTTGTTTAAAACTTTATACCCAGGCTTCTTCAGCTTAATTAGCTGCAAAGAATGAACTGTGCATAAGCAAAAATGGAAAAGACAAGCAACATCCAAGATGCTTGGGTTTAAAAATATTTGAGTCCAAGATTTACCAGATCCATAAACCAAAGAAGTTTTTTAAAAAGAATCATAGTATAAAATAGCAGTTTTCAGTAACCGTTTCAAGATTTTATCTTCAGAAGTTGACTCAATTCAGCTGTCACATTCACCGAAGCCTCATCAAAATTCTCTGCAACATCAGCAAAGCCTCATCAAAATTCTCTGCAACATCAGGAACTCCGTCCTCCTCCTCCCCAGCAGCACGTGGTGCTTTTCCATCCGCAGACTGTGTGGGCGGAGCTTCAGCCATTCTCCTTCAACTACTCAAACTCTCCCCACCACACTGCATTAAGATGCTGGGAAGCCTTTCTGTTGGCTGCTCTGCCTCAGTATGGCCTGTAATGGGGGAAGTTTGCACCCAGAGTTGCCTACTTTCTAAGGTTGTTAACATGGCTCCCTGTTCCATGGTTTATAAACGTATTCAGCTCTTCACTACCAGGGATATCCTTTACCCTTTATTTCCTTATGTAGAACTGAAGTTTTTATCATTTGCTGTAGCAGTTTTATGAACCTCCTTCTTTCTGAGAGCAGTAACTTTTCTACCAAGCTGCACTTGTGCTTGCAATTTGGCAAGGTTTTCCTAGTCCATGATACTTTCTTTCATCTCCTCAGAGTGGAAATGGGGAAAGTGTTGGTACTCAATAGTCTCAGAACTGAGACTAAGGATTTTGGTGTTTTGTTTTTGTTTTGCAGTACAAGTTGTTATACCTAGGGTATCACTCCTGCTAGGCTTATGGAATAACACTAAGCTACTCCCTTAGTGGTATTCTTCTTATAATTACTATTACTATTGTTGTGGCAGTCTGGCTATAGCTTTGATTTAACAAACCTGCCTCAGCCTCTTGAATCACTAAGATTACAAGCCTTGTCACAGCACCTAGCCAAAAAAATAATAATTCTTTGTCATGTGGTTCAGGAACATTTTTAATAAATTAGATTGAATCTTTCCCATATTCCATAAGTATTGTCAATGACCAAATTCCTGAATATCCTACACATTGGTAAGGCATGAAGACACAGCTAGTCAAAAATAAAAACAGTGGTGTAATATTAACATATTTCCAAATACCAAAGGCCACATGATCACAGAATGCGCAATGTTCATGGACAAGAGTTCAAGGCCCTTAGACTCAGTCCAAGGCCACAGTACACAAAAGCTCCAGTCCTGCCTGGTGCAACAAGGAGACCATACCCAGCTTCCTTCATCTCCTGTGAACAATCTAACAGGTCAGAGCTTTCCATTCCTCTGGTGCTCCTGGTGCTGGTGGACAAGTGGGCCTTCACCATAGTGGGGTGGAAAGAAGGAGAGGGATATGAGACTGTGATATATTTTGTGGTTCCATTCCACATGCTTTGGCCAAAAGCTCTCTCAAGGCAAATCAGAGTGGGTCATAAGAATAACAATGGTTATTTCACAGGGTTCCGGCCTCGACCCTGGAGGGAAAAATGCTGAACAAGCTAAACCTACAGGACTTGCTGCCTCTCCCAACTCAGTTTGGTAGCGTGGAGCCCACTTTTTTTGTCCGATCATATTTCCACATGGTTGTCTAAATTCCAATCATGGCTATACAGCTAAATCTCCTTACAAAACCAGAAGACAGGGCTCAGAGAGCTGCCTGATGGCTGAACACATGGAGGTTTCTGGAGGGTGGCCAACCTCTTCCTGGCCTAAGCAGAACCCTTTTACCCTTTGTAACAAACTGATGAGACACTCTAGAAACTGTCAACCCAAACCCTAGCGTTTGGGATGTTGATTATTTTTAATATAAAAACAAAGTAAAGATTAACAACTGCTGGGAGAGGCTTCCATCTGATATCTCCTTCTTTGCTTTGTCTAGATTCTGAGAGTAACATTTACCCCTGGTGCCTTCCCTGAGCTTCCAATAACTAAACTCCTACCAGAGGAACAAAGACTCACACCATTGTTCTATATTACGGTCTGATAAAGAATCATTTACTTACCACTGTCCATTCTGGGCGTCAAACATCTTCTTTCTCAGGTCATTTTCTGCAAACCTGTCATGGTTATGATCCAAAATATCCATAAAGGTCATGTTGTTTGGTCCCCAGCTGGTTGCACTGCCCTGGTGAACGTTGGAATTCCAGGCAGGCTTGGTGGAAGGGAGTCACTGGGGGCATGCCATCAGAGAGCTTTATCCCCAACTTGTGGTTCCATATTTACTCTGCTCTCTGAACCCGAGGATGTAAGGTCCTCTCCCATGTGCCCTGCCACCTGCCACTGCCACATCTGCCCTGACATATTATGGACTGATCTATTAACTGTGCTCTCCCAACAAATATCTCCTCAGATGTTTATTTAGCTTGATATTTCTGCTACAGTCGTTTGGGATCACGGAAATGAAGAGACCCCAAGACAAATATTTGGTTTCAGGAGGATGTATTTTTAGTTTCTAGCAATGGCTCTGCTTGAGGATCTCCTGGAGGCTGAGTAGCCAACAAAGGAAGTGCTCTCTATGGAGATTAGCAGGAGAGGGGTAGGCTTTGCAGGTGAGTAGCAGGTAACTTAACAAATCCTAATTACAGAAGCAAATCTGCAGTCACTAACACTGTGACCCCACTGTCAAGGAGACAGGGGAAGAGCAGATGCTTGAAGTTAGCCTCATGTGCGACCATTCAGAAAGCAGAAACGTGAGGTATTTACAGTACTGGCAGTTTATTAATTTGTGAGGAGACACAACACCTTCAGGGTCAACGGTTACAAAATTATCTACAGAGACAAAGTCAAATCAAGAACGCATGATTAACTAACAAGTATGAATATTGTTGTTGTTGTTAGGTGCCGTCAAGTCGAGTCCAACTCATAGCGACCCTATGTACAGCAGATCGAAACACTTGCCGATTCTGTGCCAGGCAAACCATCTTATTTATGTTTAAGCCCATTGTTGCACACACTGTGTTAATCCATCTGGTGGAGGGTTTTCCTCTTTTCCGTTGACCTGCCACTCTTCCAAACATGATGTCCTTCTCCAGGGATTGTTCTCTCCTGACTACATGT
>VMDO01037562.1:0-14214 GCA_007922755.1 Pedetes capensis | reverse complement strand
CCTTTGAGTAGGATTTTTCCTTCTTGTAATTTTGAGTCAGCTCTCTCATATGAGTGAGAACATGTGTTGTTTCTCTTTCTGAGCTTGTGTTTGTTCACTTAAAATAATTTTCTCTAATTCCATCCATTTTGCTGCGAATGATCCTATTTCATTTTTCTTGATTGCTGAATAGTATTCCATTGTGTATATATACCATAGTTTTTTTATCCATTCTTCTTGAGGCAATCCCAAAACAATCAGCCATTGAAAATCCTATGAGGGTCACTATGAGTCGGACACGATTTGATGGCACCTAACAACAACAACCAAAAGTAAATATTTATTACAGCAACATTTATAACTGCAACTAGGTGGAATAACTATAAATAATTATAATGGTATAAGCAATAATTATATCTGAGATAAAATGCAGGGATATTTTGTCAGTGTGCAGTGATTACAAAAGATCAAAAACTGTTAAGATATTACCAGATAATTGGTCAATGATATACTATTCTGCAATTAAAAATATTTTCAAAGATATTAAAATAACATGGGACTTATATGTGGAAAAATTGAAGGAAAATCACACTCAAAATAATAGCAACATCCAAGAAACTATATATATTGCATGATTCCAAATCTATCAAAATTAATATGAAGAAAAAATCAACAAGACAGCAAAGATAATATTAACTATAAGGATGATGGTAATATGATAGGTTTCTGAATTTCTAGACTTTAATGCTTTTTAATAACAAATATGTTGCTCATTGAAAGAGAAAAATTTTAAGTATACTTTTATTTCAAGAGAGGATGAGTCATTTTTATTTTGTTTTGAAGAAAGTGTGAATTATGAGGAAAAATAACAGATATAAGGAACAAAAACACAAGTATGTTTCCATTAATATGTCTAAAAATCTCTCAATATCACAAATTACTGATTAGATGCTGTGAAAAAGTATATTAGGTAAATCATCATATTTAAAAAATAAAAAAAGAGAGAGAGAAAGGCCAGAAGGATAAGAGAAAGACAGGTTTCAGGAGAGGAAAACTAAAATAAGAAAGAACTAAAAAGGAAGAAAGGAAAAAGGAAAGAGGAGATAAAGATGCTTCAGGCTCAAATCTTCGTATTTTCTAGAAAGACTGTACAGTCATATACATTGCCCTTTCTAAATGTATTTTGTCATTCTTGGAATATGTGCATTGCTCAGAATTTCAGGGGTTAGTCAATAGGTTGTATTATGAAAAATAATAGTTCATCTCTTCGTAATGTCTTCAGTATTTAAACACTTTGCCAGTCACATCAAGTTCATTTTTTGCCATTTATTTTCAAGTGTCATTATATTTTTTCAAAACTCATAACAATTTTTGGCAGGGGGATCTTTTTCCTTAGTAATTAAAAATATTTTAAGTTTATATATTTATGGGGTATGGTGTAATAATTTGATGTGTTTATAATGTGTAAAGACCAAATCAGAGTAACTACATTTCCACCTCAAATATTTAGCATTTATTTCTCTTGAGTAACATCAAACTCTTCTTTTCCAGTTCTTTATAAAATATATGTGTTACAGAATACTAAAACTTATTTCTCTTTTCTAACTGCATTTTGACAATGACATAGATATATACTATGGTAATATTAATAAAATAGATTGACAGAGAACTTGGACATTCTCTTTTTGGAGGTACAGTTTTCACTAAAAATCCATATACTTAAAGTCAATTTTAGCCAGATGCATTGGCACATGCCTGTAATCCCAGCAACTTTGGAGGTGAAGGCAGGAAGATCACAAGTTTGAGGCCAGAAGTAGCCTATGTAGTTCACCAAGACCCTGTCCCAAGATAAATATACATTGTTGTTGTTGTTAGGTGCCGTCGAGTCGGTATCCGACTCATAGCGACCCTCTGTACAACAGGGGAAACACTATTGTCAGTGCTTCTCTGCTGTTCATTGGGTTTTCAATGGCAGATTGATTTTTGGGAGGGGTTGCTAGGTCCTTCTCCCAAGCCTTACGGCTTCTGGTGTTCCCAGGAGGTCTCCCATCCAGGTACTAACCAGGCCTGACCCTGCTTAGCTTCCGAGATCTTATGGGATCGGATGCCACAGGGCTACCACTGCAGGCAAATATACATACATACATACATACATACATACATACATACATACATACATATATATATATATATATATATATATATATATATATATATATGGGGCTGAGTGTATAGTTCAGTGGTAGAGCATGTGTAAAATATGTCTGAGGCCCTAGGTTCCACCCTCCAGAACTGCAGAAGAAAAAAACAATGTCTATTTTATTAGAAGCAGTTCACAACAAACAGGTTTTTTTCCCCAAGTACCTACTACTATAAACCTCAAAGCAATTTTGAAACTTGAAATTCATGATTGCCTAGACAAAAAATTACATTCTGGTAGCTGTGATTTAAAGGGGAAAAATCACTAGGATCTGAATGAGAAATCCTGAATTCTAATACCCTATGACTGAAATATAGTTTGGCCTCTGACATAGCTTGCCTTCTGTGAACAGAAAACTCATTAAGGACTGTTGAAATTTGATGATTAAACCCAGTGTCACAATGAGTGCTTTGTACTAGCTAATAGCATTTTTAAATTTATGCAGATCATTTAAATATATGCAATACAAATTCATACCTTTAGTTACAACCAATATGTGATTATACCTGGCATAAATTCTAAAAAGCAAGTGTTAGCACAATGAGAAAAAAATGATAAAGACCTTCATGATGGTGTATATTCCAATATAAGCCATTATTATATTGGTTACAATTAATCAGAATAATATATTTTTACTTAGTGTAATGTTGATTTTATACTCCGGTGGGCCATGTAGCTTATTTCTACTCCAATCCCGAATATTTCTAGTTCTAGTTTGGTCATAATGGTAAATAATATCCCTGGTTCATCATCAAAATATCAGCAGGCTTGAAATAACATTACTATCATATAAGGAAAATAATAAAATTTGGTTTTAGTGCAAGGTATAGATTTCGAATGAAGTGCCTAAATTATATAAATTTCATTGAAAGACAAAATATTTACTAGCTGTCAAAAAATAAACATTTAAAATTAGCATTCTAGTCAATATGCTTCTAAACATAAACAGGAAAAAAGATGCTATTTCAAAACACTCCCAGGCTTAAAAGACAAATGAAAAGAAACATTCTGAAACTTTTGTTCTCAGTCAAAATATTTATTCACTTTCAAGACAGTTGTTTGTACTTCAGTTCCCTAAGTTTCTTTGCTGCAATTAATTTAATGAAGTAAGCTTTTATAATTGACAGGATCACATGTTGAGAATATTCCAAATCCAGGGTTTGAAAGCAGTGGTATATGTATATCAATGTTGTTGTTGTTGTTAGGTGCCGTCGATATCAATAGAACTACTATATCACGAAAAAATTACTTAAAAAAAAGTCACACACAAATCATTCTCTTTTCCGTGGTGTATTTAGTAAAGGAGCGCCCCCTTGTGATGTGTAAACTCCATGCAACAATAAGGTATACTAATTTCAGGGATTTTCTTTTTTTTTAATTAAAAAAAAAAAAAGATCTCACAAGACAGGACAGAGTGGCTCACGCCTGTAATCCTACCGACTCAGGAAGCAGAAGCAGGTGGATCTCAAATTTGAGTCCAGAGGCACCCTGTATAACTTCATGAGACCCTATCTCAAAATAATATTTAAAAAAATGATCTGTGGGCGGAGCTCAGAGATAAAGCATGCATAAGGTCCTGGGTTCAAGCACCCAGAACAGCAAAAATAAAACCACAATAACAGCAATAAAGATCTCCCATCCTTAAAAAATTCAAACACTTTAATTTTGAACATGAACCTACCTTAAATTTAAAATTAAACACGTTTTACCTAAAGTAGAATGAACCACTTGATGGGGATTTATGAGAAAGTAATTTTAAGAAAACCACTACGCCAATAGTTGATGGAAACACACACTGCCGCTGTGTTCCATTTTCATGTGCAGGGAGGTGGCTCTCTGCAGACAGAGCGCTGCTTCTACAGAGTAAAGTTGCTGAGTTCACTGATTAGTGTTTTCCACATAGTGTGGCATAGTTTTAACGTGTTTTGTGCTTGTTCCTCATTGTGAACCTAAGGACATTATGGAAGAAAGGCCATATATTCCTCGTGGTTCTCAGAACTGCCTGTGATACCAACAGGGAATCTTTGTGCGGAGCCAAAGAACAGGCAAGATGACCTTGGGACTGAGGCATGACCTTGAGAACTTCAGTCCTGCATATCTGAGACACTGGAGAATAGACCGATGTAGCATTAACACTGAATGTTGTATCAATGAGAAATTATGAACTTAAGTTAATGGAAGATTTTAGATTTTATGCAAAATTACAGATTAATCTTACTACTGTTTACACTCCATCAACAATTGATAAGCAGTGTGCCTAAAGTTATAGAGCATCATACTTCTCTTTTTTGGGGGGGAAGTACTTGGGGTTGAACCCAGGGTCTCAAGCTTGCATGTTTTGCAAGTTCTGCACCACTGAGCTGCACTCTCAGCCCGTTTTTGTTTTAGTTTTTGAGACTCTGTCTCGCTGAATTACGCAGACTACCTCTGGTCTTGAATTTTGTAATCCTCCTGCCTCCGCCACCAGAGTCACTGGGATTACACGCGTGCACCACTATGCCCCGTGTGCATCATACTTCTCTTTAAGGACAAAAAATTTATATGTAACCCAATAGTTTGCTTTGAAATAGCTTTTGAATGTCTGTGTGCTGACATCCACTTCTAACTATGAAAAAATGGTTACTCAGTTAAAGTATAATATTGAAGGGCAAAGCCATAGTTTTTGTAAAACAAAAGGGTAATTGATAAATGAGGGAGGTAGAAAAATGAGGGAATATCAGCTTTCCTAGTAAAAGCTAAATTGTTACAGGTAGATCAACATCTGCAAGCTAAATGTGATAAACATTGGAAATATCAATACTTATATCAATGGAAGCTATTTTTATACTATTCATATTTAAATGCTATCAATAGATAAATCATTTGTAACTAAAAGTACCAGAAAAAAGACTTTTTTTTTTGTAAATATGTCCCTGGACCTGAGTTTCTCAACAAGAAAGGAGGTAATTTTATCCATTTATCCACTACACATTTGGAATCGTCTGCAGACATTCTTGGTTGTCACAAATAGTACTGAGGTACTCTTGGCACTTAGTGGGTGAAAGTCACAGATGATGCTAGACACCATAGAATGTTAATGACAAAGAACTATCCAGTCCAACTAAGAGCTGTGGTGTAAAAGATCTTGATCTAGAATCTTAGATTTAACTTACCTATAAATCTACTGCAAAAATGGGAGAAGGACCTGGCAGCCCACTCCCCAAAAAATTCCGAAGCAATCAGCCACTTAAAACTCTATGACTAGCAGAGAAGCACTGATGTAGTGCCTGGGATGGCATTATGACTTAAAATATACATGTAAAACCTTATTAGATAACAAATACTTATTTATTTCAAATATTTATTTATTAATAAATCTATCCTAGGTAGATATTTAGAATGAGATCAAGAAATCTACATTTTTACATCTAAGTAATTATCAGGTTACAAACAATAGTTGGGAAAGTACTGTTCTACATTTTCTTAAAGATGGTCATCAGTCAGAAAAATAGTATTTGTGCATCTTTATCTTACAAATTCAAGTGCCAAATGTGAACTCTGCTTAAATTTATATTCTTCCTCTATTTCCTGATCCAAGACTATGAAACAGCTTTACCTTGAGTAAAAGAACATCTATACAAGAGTAAGAAGATTAAAAAAGACCTTAAAAATCTTGGTATTTTGTTACATGTGAACAGATAGAATAAATTACTGTTTTTTGTGTGTATGTGTATATATTTTATTTTTATTTTTATATTTTAAAAAATACATGGTTTTTGCGGTAATGAGGGTGTTGAATCCAGATCCTCACACATGCTAAGCAAATGCTTTACTAATGAGCTGCACTTTCAATCCTTTCTTTTTCTTTTTAGACAGTCTTTCAGTAATTTGCACAGTTTGCCTCTGGTGTTAAACTTGTGTTCCTCCTGCATTAGCCTCCCGAATAGCTGAGACTACAGGCATGAACTACGGTGTCTGACTCTTGTTTTGTATTTTTAATGGTCAAAATTTTATGAGTGTTATGAGTAGAATGCAAAATAATTTTGGAAATCATAGATGAAGAAGTAACTTTGAGTAACTTCTGATCATTAGAGAGAATTTTGTTTTTGTTGCTTTTGTTAGGTGCTCTCAAGTCAGGTCTGACTTATAGCCACCCTATGTATAACAAAATGAAACATTCTCCAACTCTGTGCCATACCTGGCACTACATTGGTGCTTCTCTGCTGTTCATAAGGTTTTCAGTGGCTAATTATTTCAGGATTACCATGAGAATGGATTGTGTGTGATATCTTCCCATTTTTATGGAGCAGGGGATTAAACCCAGGTTCTCAAAGAGCACAGAGCAGCATACTACCAACTGAGCCAAACTCCAGCCCCAGAGAGAACTTTAAGGTACTTTTAACTTCCTATTAATCACTTACAGTTTTAGTTTACCAGCACAGAACAAACTAAGACAAATTCACTTAATCTCTCTACTCAATTTGTAAAAAAAAAGTGAAATTATAAAATTTACTTGGAAGTATCTAAGGAACACATCACTTTTGCATCTCTGAAGTCAGGGTATCAAAATGGCCATTAACAGATGCCTATGGTATATAAATTCCATTCACATTCAAAACGTGCAAATGTAGCCTGTATAAATATACCAAAGATATTTAAAAAACAAATAGAAAACACTATTAGTTCCAACTTTGAGGGGAAAGTCTCTGCCTAACTGATGAGAACAGTTGACCTAGAAGGTTTTCTCCATTGAATCAAGCTTTACAGATAAATAATTAGGAATCATTTTGAGATTCAGATTAATCGGGATAATAAATCTTAAAACAATGCCATCACAAAGGAATTTAGCCTACAGAGTTTACTGTATAATTTGAGACTCCAGCTGACAAATGTATTAAACTGCACCAAAAAGTAAATGTCTGAACTCTAATCAGCTTATAGGAAAATGACTATTAAGCCAACCCATTTTCCTAAGAAAATTATTTCTAAAAAGAGCATTCTATATTATGTATGCTTACAAAATCGAGTCACCATTAAAAGCAAAAAAGACTTTGGAAAATCCCACTTTACCATTCTAAAACATGTAGTCACCATTCTAGAACACGTAGTTACCAAATTATTATTTAATTTGACTGCATTGGGCTGAATATATATTTTCTGACTATAAATGAAACTATTCTATATCCAAATTAAAACTGGTAATATTATATTAAATAATTTTTTTTAAATATATCCTGCAGCCATATCTGTGGTGTCTGATCCCTGCAGATCTTTGCAGCTAGCAGGGTTACGGCTGGTTAGTACTTAGATGGGAGACTGCCTGGGAACACCAGGTGCTGTAGGTTTGGGAGGAAAACCCAGCAATCAACTCCCAAAAAACAAGCAGCCATTGAAAACCCTTTGAATAGCAGAGAAGCACTAACAATAGCATTTCCTGGTTTTACGTAGGGTAGGTATCGACTCGATGGCACCTAACAATAACAACAACTTTGGAAATTTAATTTTCTTAAATTATATTTCTCTCACTTAATCTCTCTCTGTTAGCCATGCTACATACTGAACTTTTGTTGGTCTATATAAATCCATCGGGGCTGGGGTTTAGCTCAGTTGGTAGAGTGCTACTCTGAACTCTCTGAGGCCTTGAGTTCCATTCCCAGCACCACAAAAATGGGAGAAAGACTTGGCAATCCACTCCCTAAGCAATCCTGAAACAATCAGCCATTGAAAATCCTGTGAATATCAGACAAGTACTGACATAGTGCCAAGCATGGCAGAGTGGCAGGGAATGTTTTGTTCTGTTGTACATAGGGTCCATATGAGTTGGACCTCACTTGACAGCACCTAACAGCAACAACAATGATGACATAAATCCATTGCAAAGAACCAAGGAGAAAAATGGTATAGAAGAATGAGGTTTAAAATATGAAAGCAATTAGCTTTTAGTCCTTTGGTGTTTCCCTTTCTGACTTGAATTTCATGAATATTTATGTTGGTGAATAATTATGTTCTGTGGAATATTTGAAGAATGTTATATGAATGTGCTTTAGAATAAGAATGTAATGATTAATTTCATTGGTTAATTTGGCTAGGCCATGTAGCCTAGATGTGTAGCCAAATATTATGTTGGATATTTCTGTGAGAATCTTTTTGAATGAGATTAATATTGAAATTGATGGACTTTGAGTAAAGAAATTTCCCAGCATAATGTGGGAGAGCCTCGTCCAATCAGTTGAAGGTCTGAAATGAGCAAAAGATTCACATTCCTTTAGCCCCAGCCTTCCACCCTTGTAAGAGGAAATTCTGCCAGTAGATGTCTATGGGACTCCAACTGCAGCACTGGTTTCTCTCTGGGTCTAGCTTGCAGACCATCTTTGCAGATTTTTGGACTTCTTAGCCTCCATAATTGTGTTGGCTGATTCCTTAAATAAATATTTTTCTCTATATATGCACATCTTATTGGTCATGCTTCTCTTTAAAATCTCAACTCATACAAAGAGACTTAATTTTAAGAATTAGACACATCTAAATTTCAGATTTCTCATATGTTAAGAATATGCAAATAATTTTTAATTTTAGAAATTTAGAAATTAATTTTTTTTAGTACTGGGGGGTTGAACTCATGGCTTTTCTCATGTTAGGCAAGTGCTCTACTACTGAGCCACACCCCAATCCCTTTTTCACTTTTTATTTTGAGAAAAGGTCAAGTTGTTCAGGCTGTCTCTGTCCTCAAACTTCCTGATCTTGCCTTAGCGTCACAACTAGCTGGGATTTACAGGCATGTACCATGGCACCTGGCTAGATAGTAATTGTTTTTGTTTGCAGTTGAAACAATTGAATTTATGTATGATTATGACCATTTTACTTGGTAGCTACTCTGCTTGGGTCTGAAGCTTCCCTTGCTAATAACACTCATAAACATGAATAAATTACTGAAACTCTTGTGGTTCACAATTTAAATAAAGTAACAACTTATTAAACTCATACCACTATTGCCAGAAATCACTGTAAATTATGTAGAACAATCCTTCCAGGTGAGTAACATAGAAGTATAAGTCTATAGTATAACAAGAAACAGAATTGGCAGATAATTATAGTACACAAATAAAATTCTGCCAGCAGCCATAGCACCCTAGCATCCAATCCTGCCTGGTCTCAGAAGCTAGACTGGGCCAGCCAGGTTAGTCCTTGGATGGGAGGCCACATGGGAACACCACAAGCTACAGGCAAAGGAGAAGAACCTGGCAATCCAATCCCAAAACAATCTGCCGCTGAAAACCTTAGGAATAGCAGAGAAACACTGAAAATAGTTCTGGGCATGGCCCAGTGTTGAAGAGTGTTTCATTCTCTTGTACATAGGGTCACTACAAGTCGAACCCAACTTGATGGCACCTGAGGACAGCAACAACATTTAATTCCAGACATTTCATAGTGGCTAATTCTTAAAATTTACCAAATATTAGTTTGTAATTAGATAAAATTTGAAAACTGGGGAAATGATCCATGAACATATTTCCAACTCAACAATTTTTAACTCTGAAAATAATATACTGAATTTTATAGTGAAATTTATGTTTAGATGTAGAGAAACTTGAAATATGCAGTATTTCTCTAATAAAATTATGTACATGGTATATAATCATTTCAATTTCAAGGCAATATATATTCCACAACATTAACTGATACCTCTGTCCTCTACTTTTTCTTTGCCACAGGGCATCTCCTGATTACCAAATAACATTGATAGAGAACAGGACAGACGTGACAGAGTTAATCCTCCTAGGACTAACCAATGCCCTAGAACTACAAGTGGCCTCTCTTTATCAAGATCACTCTTATCTACTTCATCAATGGGGTTGGAAACCTGGGGATGATTGTTTGATCTTCATAGATTCCCACCCCCACACTCTGATGTTTTTTTTCTCTAGTAACTTGTCTCTGGTTGTTGTTACTAGGTGCCATCGAGTCGAGTCCAGTTTACAGTGAACCTGTGTACAGCAGATCAAAACACTTCCTGATTCTGTGCCAGGCACATGATCTTATTTATGTTTAAGCCCATTGTTGCAGACACTGTGTCAATCCATCTGGTGGAGGGTTTCCTTTTTTTCATTGACCTGCCACTCTCCCAAACATGATGTCCTTCTCCAGGGATTGTTCTCTCCTGACTACATGTCCAAAATATGTAAGACCCAATCTAGCCATCCTTGCTTCCAAGGAGCACTCTGGTTGCACTTCTAGGACAGATCTTTTGGTTCTTTTGGGAGTTCATGGCATATTCAATATTCATGTCCAGCATCATAATTCAAAAGCATCAATTATTCTCCTGTCTCCTTTGTTCAATGTCCAGCTTTCACAACCCTATGATGCAACTGAAAACACTATGGCATGAGTCAGGCACACCTTTGTCTTCAATGTGACATCTTTGCTTTTCAATACAGTAAAGAGATCTTCTGCTACACTTTTTCCCAGAACAATGCGTCTTTTGATTTTTTCACTGCTGCTTCCACAGGTATTGATTATAGAGCCAAGCAAAGCAAAATCATGGACAACCTCAATCTTTTCTCCATTTATTGTGAAGTTGCGTGCTAACCCAGTAGTAAGGATTTTTGTTTTGTTGATGTTTAGTCACAACCCATACGGAAGGCTATGATCTTTGATCTTCATCAGTAAATTTTTTAATGTCTCTGGTAGACTTTGTATATTCCTCAGCTGTCACTCCCACAGTAATGGCTGGTCTTCTTATAGGAGACAAAGTTATCTCTTACTATTTTTGTGCCACTTGGACATTCTTTTGTGTAGCCTTTGTCACTATGGAAAATTTTCTCTTGGCCTCAATGGCTTATGACCACAATGCGGCAGTGTACAAACCCCCATGTCATACCACCACCAGGACTACAACTGTGGGTCCATTCCTGGTCATAGGCTGCCATGTTTGTGGTTTCCTGACTGCCTCTCTCTACATTGGGGAAACATTCAGTCTCTCCTTCTACATGTCCAATGTGCACCATCTCTTCTTCTCTGATGCTCCAGCAGTCATGGTTCTGTCTTGCTCTGATAGACATGTTAATGAGCCAGTTCTTGTTTATGCAGCCAGCTTCAATGCCATTTTTGCCCTTTCAGCTATCTCAGTATTGTAGCTATTCATATTTATCACTCTCCTAAAGATGCGTTCAGCTACAGGATACACGTCAACACATGAAAGGAGAAATTAGAAAATATTTGAATAAAATATGGTACACACATAAATATATGTAATAATATGTATATTATATGTATACATATATAGGTATAACTTTGGAATGTAGCTAAATTCTTTCAAGAAGGAAATTTAGTGGCACATATCTTTAATCTCAGTGACTCAGGATGGCGAGGCAGGGGCATCTTAAGTTCAAGGCCAGAGGCACCCTATATAACTTAGCGAGATCCTGTCTCAAAATGCAAAGTAAAAAGAAAAACAATGGGCTAGAGGTAAGGCTCAGTGCTTGAGCACTTGCAGAAAGCATGCATGAGGACATAAATTCAACTTGCCAGGACTGGGAAAAAAAAAAAAAGAAGGAAATTGATAGCTTAAATACATAACATATATTAAAATATTGAAGTAGAAAAGCACAAGTCTACCTTTAAAACATTTTTTCTTAGGAAGATATTGAATAACCAGCAAGTGAAATCTGAAGAAGGAAGGAAAGTTAAAAATAAAAGAGATAGCACACTTTCATAAAACATACGTATGCACATGTATGTATGTTTGCACGTGTGTACATATTTTAACAAAAATAAATATTATTTGAAAAGGCTAATCACCAAGGCTGATCATGGAGAAGGTGGAAAACAGAAGAACTACACATAATAATGATATAACTAACAAAAATGTGACACTACTATAGGTCTTACAGATAAAAGGTATAAACTGTGTTTTGAGAAGGAGAGGAATCATGGGAGAGGAGTGGGAACAGCACGTAGAGCTCATAAAGGGGTGAATAAGAGCAAAGTGTATGATATAATTGTATAAAATGTCATAATGAAATTCATTACATTGTACCCTAATTAAAAATAAAATAAATGTATAAGGATATTAAGAGTCCATCATAAGCAGCTTTATGATAAAAAATTTCATAATTTTGATGAAATAGTCAAAATCTTAGAAAAATATTACTTTTGGAGAAAATAAAAAATAGAGAATCTGAATAAATCTATATCTATTATGAAATTGTATTTGTAATGTACAGCAACAGAACTTTAAGACACCTTCACACAGAGATATATCCTATTCTGTGATGGTTTCAGCAATGCGTTCAACCAAATAAAGGAGAAATATAGAAATCTTTATCCAGAGTTCAGCAAAAAATATAAAGACTTCTTCCAGAATTTTTTCTTGTGAATTTTATCCTTGATATTAAAACCTGAGGACATTTACAGAGTAGAAAATTATGAACAGAAAAGCAAAAATATGAAATAAAAACATAAGTAAACCCAGTCCAGTCATACAGTCATATATATATAATTTACATATATATAATATATATAATATATATAATATATATAATATATAATATATATAATTTATAAGTCAGGTTGATTGAACTTTTAAAAATCTATTAATTTTGTATCAACTGACTAAAGAAAAGTCATACAGTATCTCTACATGTGCACTAATGCCTCAAATCAATTCATGATAAAAACACACATAAATGAGAAATGAGTAAAACACTCTTAATCTGTTAAAGAATCTGTATAAAATATTTGCTGTAACCTATAATAAATAGTGAAATTCTGAAAATATTATCTTAGAGCAAGGTGCTAATATCCCATTTCTTTTCAACTTTGTGCTGTTCCTAGCCAGGGCATTAGACAAGAAAATGTAATGCAAATATGAAGATTTAAAAGAACTCCCATTAGAAAAAAAAAAAGAAAGCAGAAAATATAAGTAGACAGATGAACAAGAACTCAGGCATATCTTAAAAGATAATACCCAACTAGTCAATACAGATGGAAAAGGTGCTTTATTTGTTTGATATCTATGAACTGCAAACTAAAATACATGCAAATTATAGCTAAAGCAACTTCAAAATAAGTTTCAACATGCATATTCACCAGAGTGGTTAAAATGAAAAAGAATGATAATAATAATCATAGCTGCAGATATGGAAAAACAAATCTCTTACATATAGCTAATAAATAGTTTTAGATTGCTTCCATAATAGGGTAATTATCTAATAATGTTTAACATGTATATATCTCATGGGTCAGAAATTCTATTTGCAGCTGTGTACTTAACAAAAGTGTGTATAATATACAAGTCATGTATAAAAATTTATAATATCCTAAATCTAGTAGAGCTAAACTAAAAGAAAAGGTAAAACAAATTCTTCAGACAGAAAGATTATGATTCTAGATAGACAGAGGTCTACACACACATACACACACAAAATGGAGAGCCCTAGAAGTGAAGAAAATTAAGGTGATTTTTCTATATTTAAATATTTTAAAAAATTGCTGACTAAGATATAGAGGCAATATCTTTTGTGAAAACAATAGCACAGAGAATGGACGAGAAGTAATAAGGGTTAAAATTTTGTACACTGTACATGTGATGATAAAATGGTATTGAAGATAAATTATGATTAAGATCTGTATCAAAACTGAGGACTACTATTAAAAATAAGAATAAGACATAAATAAAAATCCAATAATAGAAAACAGAAATAAAGAATTGAATGTACTTACTTGTCAAATGCAAATAGAACAATCACCAAGGTAAATAAGGCCATGGAAAAGTGTGTGATTTAACAACCCAATACACAAATGGGCAAAGGAACTGAGTAGACAGTTCTCAAATGAAGAGGTCCATAAAGCCATGAAGCACATGAAAAAGTGCTCAATATCCCTAGCCATTAGGGAAATGCAAATCAAAACAATGCTGAGATTTCACCTTACACCAGTAAGAATGGCCAAGATCAATAAAACAAACAACAACAAATGCTGGCGAGGCTGCGGGGAAAAGGGAACACTTTTACATTGCTGGTGGAGCTGTAAATTGGTGCAACCACTATGGAAATCAA
>VMDO01037561.1:0-14217 GCA_007922755.1 Pedetes capensis | reverse complement strand
ACTTCATCCTTCAACACCATTGGTTCCTCTTCATATGCAACCTCTTGGAATGGTTGGTCATCTACCAATTCTTTCTTGTATAATGACTCTGTGTATTCTTCCCATCTTCTTTTGATGTTTCCTGCATCATTTAATATTTTCCCTGTAGAATCTTTTACTACTGCCACTCGAGGCTTGAATTTTTTCTTCACTTCCTTAATCTTGAGAAACACAGAGCGTGTTCTTCCCTTTTGGTTTTCTGCCTCCAGTTCCTTGCACATGTCATTATAATATTTGTTTTTGTCTTCTTGAGCTGCCTTCGGAAATCTTCTGTTAATTCTTTAATTTCATCATGTCTGCCTTCTGCTTTAGCTGCTCGACGTTCAAGGGCAAGGCTCAGTGTCTCTCTTGACATGTGATTTGTTCTTTTCTTTTTTTCTTGTCTTTTGAAGAAATTTTTGCTTCCTTCTTGAATGAAATCTTTTATGTCATGCCAAAACTCTTCTGGTCTCCTATCATTTGTGTCTAATGTATTAAACCTATTTTTGAGGAGGTCTCTGAACTCAGGTGGGATATACTCAACGTCATACCGTGGATCTCGTATACTTCTTCTAATTTTCTTCAGCTTCAGTTTGAACTTGCATATGAGAAGTTGATGGTCTGATCCACAGTCAGCACCTGGTCTTGTTGTGACATTTTGTACAGAGCTTTTCCATCGTCTCTTTGCACATATGTAGTCAATTTGATTTCTGTATGTTCCGTCTGGTGAAGTCCATGTGTATAGTCTCCGTTTATGGTGTTGAAAAAATGTATTTGCAATGAAAAGGTCATTGTTCTGACAAAATTCTATCATGCGATCTCCAGCTTCATTTCTGTCACCAAGACCATATTTTCCAACTACTGGGCCTTCTTCCTTGTTTCCAACCTTTGCATTCCAGTCACCAGTGATTATCAGTATGTCTTGATTGCATGTTTGGAATTCCATATTCATGGGGTTGTTAATACTTTCTCATCAATTAGAAGTAATTTATTGTAATTTCCTGCATATTTCTAAGGAATGAGATGAGCACTTTCAATTTCTAAGTAATGATTTATTTTAGCTATATTCCACTCTCATTTACTGTGCTAAGATTTGATTGGTGTTAATCTGAAGTCATTAATTAAATTTAATCTAAATTTATCTCTACATTTAGACTTTCTGTCAAAAAATGAACTTGCAAATATGTTCCTCCTAACTTTATTTCTTCAAGTGTAAGGAAAAATTCACCACTAAGATTCTTGTGATTTCCTTCCAAGTCTTAAGTACCTACAGTACTACATAATAGGCACATGAGCTATATGATTGGTTAGGTTGAGTTGCATCTCATTTAATCAAATCAATAAATATTTACTGACAGCCTGCCATGTGTAATGCAGTGGAGCAGACTTGAGTAAATTTTTCTTCAATTTCCTAATAATTTCTTCTCTTCTGAAGAGTGTTTAAATTTGATTCTGGGAAACTTGGCAGGAAAATTAAGGCTTTATATAAAGTGTTGAGTTAATTTGCATACATCTCCAATATTGTTCCCCATGGTGCACCTCAAAAAGAATGTACAATGTCTTTTAAAAAATCAAAGAAAATAAAGTTTACCACCTGACATATCCTATAAGCCAGGTATCTAGAGATAATTCATATCACTACAAGTCTGCATAAAATCATAAACATCTGGATTTTTATAATACTTGATCTGCTGAGTTTTGAATATGAAATGATCTTCAATTTCATTTCCAATAATAAAATGAAACAAGATAGCCTGAGGCAATTTGTGGTGTTGTGTTGCTGCAAAAGAAATAGTCTCATTTATACCATTGTTTATCATCTCATTTATATACATATACTGTTCCTCATCTAAGTGTAGAAATATACTCACCTTTGAGGACTGAGTTGTATGCATTCACAAGACAGCATTTGGCACATCATAGGCACCAAGAATATTTAATGAGTAAATGAATAAATTACAATTTGTAGAGTTTTGTGATCAAATTTGAGAACTCATTTCAGGCAGACAGTGAAAATGTATCAATGTCATCTTGATATAATCTTTTTAGCCACAGGCTTGTAAAAACTGTGTGCTGACCAGCTAATAATAAAAGTTATCTCTCAACCAAAAACAGGTGCAAGAATGACAAAGTTAAAAAAATTACAGTTTATAGTTCTGGTGCCAGGAAACACGGATGAGACAGCTTAGACCTTGATGACATAGCCTGACTCTACTTCTGGGAGCTATGGTAGTACTGGCACAGAAGAAGGTGAGATGGGGAAAATGGGATCCCTGTTTTCCCAGAGCTTACAGTCTGACAAGGGAAGTGTATAATTAAGCAATGCCAACATGAAAATATCAAGAATCAATCTGCTGCATGTAATTTTTATATCTCAGTAATGGTTTGTTAAAAATAAAGAAATCAAGAGTTGGACAGAGGAAGTAGATGCTTTCATGAATCTCAAAGATACCAAAATCAGGATTTTCAAGGGTTACCAAAGAGATTTGTGTTTATAAAACTCGTATGCAGAAATGAGTTCATGGAAAGTACATTAAGCTAACGGGCATACGAGGAGGCTTTCTGGCAAACAGAGGGGAAAGTTTCAGGGAGAACCAGAGTCACCATGTCTGTTGGAGTTCCCAGTAAGGTGGAGAGAATTAAGAGGTTTGAATTGCAAAGGAGCCCATTTTCCCAAATTTTGGTAGTAGATGGTGATTTGCACAGAGAGCTGCTAGTAATTCTGTATGTTTGCAGTCTAAATGCTGAATGTTGGATGGGTGTCATACATTATCTAAATTCTAAACATATCATTGTAAGAAGAGGCCTTTCTCTGTGTTTTACATATTATCAAAAGTTTAGGAAGATAGGAATATGACATTGTATTGCAAATTACCTGAGAAAATTTATAGAAATATACACAAAAGGAGCTAAAACATATGCATATTCCTGTTTTTCTTTATTCCTTCTTAAGCTAAGCAATTATTTTCTGTCTATACAGAAAATGTTCGGGGCTGGGATTTAGCTCAGTGGGTAGAGCACTGCGCTGCAGTCTCTGAGGTCCTGAGTTCAATTCCCAGCACCACAAAAATGGGAGAAGGTCCTGGCAATCCACTCCCAAAGCAATCCCGAAAACAGCCATTGAAAACCCTATGAGGGTCGCTATGAGTCGGATACCGACTTGACGGCACCTAACAACAACAACAACAACAACAGAAAATGTTTGGTATTTTTCATTTAATAAGTTGTAACTCTAATAAGTGCATCTGGGAAAATGTGAAACACTGGTCAAACTACTAGACTGTACCAAACTACTAGACCAACCTTTAAATATTTTCTCTGCGACTTACTTGAAATATTATGATGAATATTACACTTTATTTCTATAAGCCTCAGTTCATGCTTTTCAAATGATATCAATAATAATAATTGTAGCATGACATAGGGTATATGATTTTTGATTCACTATGTCTTACAGTGAACTTTCAGGAATATGCTGAGGCCTCTTGCCACAGATATTTGTCTGATCAGAGTCTTTAGTTAAGAAGAGACAGAAGATACAAAGACTGCCTTATTTCTTGAAGGTCCTAATAAGAATCTCTCTGCCCCATTTCCTCCATTATTAAGTAATATCTTTCAGAGCTAAGGGTATGGGGTTTAACTCAGTTGGTAGAATGCTGTTCTACACTCTCTGAGGCCCCAGATTTGATCCCCAGCCTGGCAAAAATGGAAGAAGGATGTGGCAACCCACTCTCAAAGTAATCCTGACACAGTCAGCCACCGAAAACTCTATGAAGAGCAGAGAAGCCCTGACATAGACCCAGGCATGGCACATTGGCGGGGAGTGTTTCATTCTGTTGTATATAGAGTTACTATGAGTTGGACCTGACTCAATGGCACCTAACAACAACAACAACAACTTTAATAGCTTGTTACTCTCACAGTGTCTTTAAATATAAAATAGGACATTGTTGATGTTGTTGTTAGGTGCAGTCAAGTTGTGTCCGACTCATAGAGATCCTCATGGAGTTTTCCATGGCTGAATGTTTTGGGATTGCCTTGGGAGTGGATTGTCACATCCTTCTCCCATTTTTGTGGTGCTGGGAATTGAACCAGGGACCTCAGAAACTGCACAGCAGTGCTCTACCAACCCAGGCCTTAAAATAGGGTACTAGATCTTGTATATTGTGTGCTCTATGTAGTAAATTCTTCTTTATTTTACTTATGTTAAATGAACTTGGACCATTTGCCTCCATTTGCTGGTACATTCCGTTAGACACCACCACCCATGTATCAACCATGCCCATCACAACTTTGCAAAGCGAAAGAAAAAAAAATTAAACATTCAATGAAAAACAATCTTTCCTAAATGGTATCCAAATTTTACAAACAGAAAATATACTTTCTGTAAATACTTAAGGAACCATTTATAATCATGTAATCATAGAACCAGGGGCCATCTTGAACTGCCAAACATATAAGAAATTGTTAGTATTCTTAGTATTTGAGATGAGTATCACTATGTAGCCCAGGCTTGCCTAGAACATACTATGCAGCCCAGTCTGACTTTGAAATCATAATCTTCCTACTTTAGTCCTTAGAGTGCTGGGATTATAGGTGTATGTCTCCCATGTTCATCTATAATAAATTATTCAAACAAGGTCAGATGCTTTACTATCTACTTGAAAATCAACTCTCAGGGAAATGAAGTAACAATTTCATTTATTCAATAAAAAGCGATTTCAGAATATTTTAACCAATTTATTTTAGCTAAAATACATTTCAGCCTTAAATTACCATTTTATTTATTTATTTATTTTTGTGTGTGGTACTGGGGGTTAAACCCTGGGCCTCGTGCTTGCGTGCTTTGCAAGTGCTAGACCACTGAGTTGCACCCTCAGCCTTTTTTTTTTTTTTTTTTTTTACATTTTGAAACAGGATTTTGCTAAATTACACAGACTGCCTCTGGTCTTGAATTTGCAGTCCTCTTGCCTCGGCCTCTCAAGTCTCTGGGATTACAGGCATGTACCACCATGCCCAACTCTTAAATTGCTTCTTTAAATATTATATATCAAATACTGTACTATGGCATGGATTACATATTCTGAAGTTGAAATGAAATCTTACATTTAGAAAAAGTCTTTTTATGAAATACATAAAAATACTATCTCCTTTCTACATAGTTTTAATAATTTATTTTGAGTTGGTATAATTATTCTTAATCTTAGCAATTGACATATATGTATAATTAAGATAATCATTCTCAACCTTTAAATATAACACTATACTTTTTACTTTATTGTCTACATTCATCTATTCTTTTGTTATATACTCATGCAAACTACTATACACAGAGGGTGCCAAAAAGTACACACATTTTTAAAAGGAAAAATCTCTATTAGCATTATAAGACTCAATATATACCAATATCAAAAGATCATCCAGGCACAGTGGAGCACACCTGTAATTCCCAGCAACTCAGGAGGCAGAGGCAGGAGGGTTGCAAGTTTGAGACCTGAATCAGTCTGCATAATTTAGTGAGACCCTGTCTCAAAAAGTAAAAAAAAAAAAAGAGCTGGGGGTGTAGCTCAGTGGTACAGCACTTGCAAAGCATGCAAGTCCAAGGCATTGGGTTCAATCTTCAGTACCACACACAAAAACAAAGATGAATAGAAATCACCTTTGCTACTGCAATTACAAGAGGTGCTCAAATTGGTTGCCATCAAAGAAGAAACAGAACTTGTTGCTGTATGAGGATTCTCAGATCTTTCCTTGTGTACATCACACACAGTACTATGTGTCTCAAACTCATCATGAATCCATGCAGTTGTTAGACATCTTGGAGGTTCTGTTGCATACTCATGCCTCCATTGTTATTGTATTTCCACAATGTTCTTAAATTCTAAATACTATTTCAAAGTGGTCTTGTGCCCCATGAAGAACAATCATGTTTCCACCATTTTCTTTGACTGCATTGGCTTTCACATGGTGGTACTTGTATTCCTTTGATTAACACCATCTTTAGAGTGAACATCATACACATTACACATTGCTACCATAATTCAACTTTGAAAACTAATATATAGGCAACATCTATTAAAATATGTATACATTTTATGGCACACTGGTATTTATTAGAATTTCCCTCATACAAAAGTTGCTAGAGTTTTTATCTTAACATGCTTTGATAGCCATCATTGAAGAATGACAACAAAAATAGCCTAAAATATAAGTTCTGTTTAATGGAATAAGAAATATAGCAAACTTAAAGTGATTTTTGTATTTCCAAGAAAGGCTTCAGTGCAAGGTAGCAAGGGCAGTTTGATATTGGCAGGTGCCTATGGGACATGGTCTCAAAATGAGTCAAAACATCAACAGTGGCAAGATAAATCCAAATGACTTGATATATATTCATTAGTTCATCTAAGAAAAATTGTTGACATTTCTCTCTCTTTTAAGGCATTTTTCTAGTCATAGGGGATACAAAAGGAAATAGGTGTAACATGGTCCATGCTGTCAAGGAACTTAAAAGCTGATGGGAGGAAGACAGAGAAAAAAACACAACCCCATCAATGTAATAATATACTGTAAAGCCAATCAAAGTTTCATGTTATTGAGCTATTAGAAAATGAGATTCTTCAGATGAAGGTGGTCAAGGAAAGCCTCTGTGAAGAGTTAACATTTGAGGTGACATGTGAATGCTGAAGGAGATAAGCATGGGAAAGTCTGTGAGTAGAGCATTCCAGAGTGAAAAGACAGTGTAATTTCCCCACAGTAGAGATTGTTTATTATATTCTAAAAACAGTGACAGGAAGAAGGGCAATGTGATTAGAACTGAGTGAACAGGGGATATAGTACAAGATGCCATAGAAAAAACATGGAGAGGAAAACAAAAATGATGTATGCCATAATTAGTGTTTTGGACTTTATTCTAAGTGTGGGAAAAAAGCCCGTTATGAGTTTTATGTTCTGGTTTATTTTTATAAAGGATCACTTAGCTTATTCCTAGTTAAATCACTATCAGGAGGAGAAATGGTTAGAAGGCATATGTTGTAGGAGATTGTTGTATAAGTGCAGGTAAAAGAACAGCATCTTAAAAGAGCATGAAAGTGTTGGAGATGGATAGAAGTAGATACATTGATCTGTAGTTTGCAGATAGAGATAAAATGATGTGCCTGGTAGGTTGAGGTTTAGGGAAGAGAAGATTTGAGGATGACTCCTTTTTTCTGACGTGAACTGCTGCTTATATATTGGTATCATTTACAGCAATTCAGAAACTGAGAAGGAAATATATTTCAAGAAAATATGATACAGGGATGGTAAAACGAATGCTTTCTTTGGATATAACTTTACAGGAGGCGTAAATATGGGAATCTAGAAGAAAGCAATGAGGCACTGAAAAACTTAGGAGGGTCTCTATGAGTTGGACAGGACTCAAAGGCACCTGACAACAAACAACAACAAAAAAGAGCAAAAGAAAAAATTGAGGGTGGCTGGGATTTAGTTCAGTGGGTAGAGCGCTGCGCTGCAGTCTCTGAGGCCCCGAGTTCAATTCCCAGCACTGCAAACATGGAAGAAGGGCCTGGCAATCCACTCCCAAGGCAGTCCCAAAGCACTCAGCCATTGAAAACCCTATCAGGGTCGCTATGAGTTGGATACTGACTCGACGGCACCTAACAACAACAAAGAGGATTTTCAAAACATTTCTCAACAACATCAAAACCAAAAATAATTGGAGGGTCTTTTTTTGGAGCTGTAGTGTCATAGTAATAGTTGATAGGTTCTGCCCCCACAAAAATGTTGATGAAATTATGACTATCTTTATGCCCAGGCAGGTAAATCATGTTATGTAAAGAATTCACAATTTGATTGGTAATAGCAGAAAAATTAAGTAGTGATGAATTACCAAAAATAAGAATCCCAGGTATACACCTGGAGATAATCAGAAGGTAGTTGGGTATGTTTAGCAAATATAGACAATATGAATTTTATGTCCTTGATAGATATCACTAATCAGAGTCTTTATGATGGAACCCATAAAGTAGATAACATTTAGTGAATGTTACCTCTGTAATAGCCCTTTTCCTTTTTAGTCCAATTCATATTAGTCATAATATTATTTCTGATAAGAAAGAAGTTGGAGCAGGACAAGTAATACCAGCACTGGAGTGTTTGTCCTCTTAAACATTGCACTGACATTCTGTCATGTCAAGCACTGACCTAAAAGGTGAAGAGAATAGAAACAGAAATTATGGATAGAATGCAGTTTCTGGAAACTAAAGTGAATTCTAAATGCTCTTTGATCATCAGAGCTTTGGAAGATGGGAGAAAGAGTAGTTTCTACTGCAAAAAGATACAGGAGTAAGAGAATGTAAAAGAAAGTCAGTGTTCAGTTATAAGATGAGGAGGCAGTATTTGGTGAAATGGAATAGGTTGTAGAGATTATTGCTGATAATGGAGAGGAAGTTACAGAATGGACAGTGTTTAGAAGAGAGGATGGTAATCATCAGTTGGGTAATGGAAGAAGAGGCATAGAGAATTACACTAATAAAAATGTATAACACACACACACACACACACACACACACACACACACACACACACACACCTATACCAGATGGTCATCATGACATCCAGAAACCTTTCTAGTGCTAAAAATGAAGGAAAGAGGGAAATAGAACAACAAATGAATTTTTAAAAAACATTTTACTAACAATGTGAGTAGCATATATGTGTCTGAAATAGCCACTCAACACAGCTCTACAACCAAGAAATTTACTTAATTTCTTACAGGAAAAAAGTGGTTGGCACTAGAACTGAGCAGCACTTGATTAGTTCCATAATGGATTATGGTCTGATGCTGCAATACCACTGTATTTACTATAAGAGATTGGGTAGAATTGAGCCAGGCACACTGGTACATGCCTGCAATCCTAGCATCTCTGGAAGCAAAGGCAGGAGTATTGGAACTTTGAGGCCAGGGGTAGCCTGTGGAACTTACCTGGGACTCAAAGAAATTTTTTAAAAAAGGGCTAAGGGTGCATCCCAGTGGTAGAGTATCTGCAAAAATGTGTGTGAGTACCTTGCTTAAATCCCCAAGTACTGCAAAAAATAAAAAATAAATAAAAATAAGTAAATAAATAAAAAGAGTTGGAGAGAGATTGAGTAGAATTGATATTATTTCTTCCTTTGATATTTGATAGACTATACCAATGAAGCCATATGTATTTGTAGGATATATATATATATATATATATATATATATATATAGAGAGAGAGAGAGAGAGAGGAATGCCATGTATACATATACACATACATTTATACATATACATACACATATGTATACACATATGAATATATGTACATATATACACATACACATATATACATATATTATACATATATATAGCTACAGGGAATATGCATGTGTATATGTGTGTGTATATATATATCTATATATATACATGTATACATATATATGTATATATGTATATCTGTATATATACATATATATGTATGTGTATATATATGTACATATATATGTATATATATGTATATATATACATACACATACACAGAGTGCCAAAATATATACATTTTAAGTATTAAAATTGTAATACTCATTATATACAAATAACAAAAAATAAATATAAGTCATATTTGACTTCTGCAATTATGTTGTTGTTGTTGTTAGGTGCTGTCGAGTCGGTATCCGACTCATAGCGACCCTCATAGGTTTTTCAACGGCAGACTGTTTCGGGATTGCCTTGGGAGTGGATTGCCAGGTCCTTCTCCCATTTTTGTGGTGCTGGGAATTGAACTCGGGACCTCAGAGACTGCAGTGCAGTGCTCTACCAACTGAGCTAAATCCCAGCCCTCTGCAATTATAAGAGGTGCTTAAAGTGGTCACAATCTTAATTCAATCTAACTTCAAAAACTAATACATAAATAACATTATTAAAATGTGCATACATTTTTGGCACATGTAGTATATATCCAGGCTGGGACTATTCTCAGTTGGTAGAGTGCTGCTCTGTGCACTCTGAGGCTGTGGGTTCAATCCCCAGCACCACGAAATGGAAGAAGGAATGGGCAGCCCATTCCTGAAACAATCATGAAACAATAAGCTATTAAAAACTCTGTGAATGGAAGAGAAACCCTGACATAGTGCAGGCATGGCACA
This sequence comes from Pedetes capensis, assembly GCA_007922755.1. Taxonomy (NCBI): domain Eukaryota; kingdom Metazoa; phylum Chordata; class Mammalia; order Rodentia; family Pedetidae; genus Pedetes; species Pedetes capensis. Next base: position 4,037 of record VMDO01037561.1, on the reverse strand, counting down.
GTGTTGGGGAGTATTCCCTTCTGATGTACATAGGATTGCTATGAATAGGAACTCTATGGCACCTAACAAAAACTATATATATACTATTGACATTCCTGGGGATATCTCCAACACCTCCTTTACTAATTGGGTCATTTTAACCTGTTCCTCTGGCTTATATATAATCTCCCATTCTACCTATGAGAAAGGTGGTTTACTCTATATGCCATTCATTGAATTAATTTTTAGTGCAATATTGTTATGTTATTGTCTGAATTATTCATTTTCCTCCCATGGGGACCAACTTTATAAACTATAGCACAATACTTACATACAAATTCTTTGGATTTTTTCTTGAACACATTCATTTTCAAATTTAATTGACAGAACCTTATTATTCTCTCTTCTCTCCAGTGAAATGGTCCTATAAATTTGTAATACACTCAAGACTCATTTTTCATCTTATGCTTTCTCTCCTGGGACACTCTTACCTCCTCATTGCTTTTACTCCCTTGTCAAAAGTCTATGTGTGGCTCTATTTTTGAGCTCTTTATTCTTTGCCATTGATCTATTTGCCTATCCCTCCACTAATTCCACATTGCCTTGATTTAGGTAGCTTTATAGCAAGTTTTCAATTTGATCAGGTGCCTATTCCTGCTTTATGCTTCCTTATTATTGGGTCATTTTAAGGACTTTCATCTTCCCTTTTTGAAGTTTAGAATCAGTGTGATGATATTTGTGAAATGACATCCTGTTTTGTCTTGTGCTTGAGTTTTACTGGAGAGTATAAACTTAGACTTTTGAATAATTGAACAATCTTATAACGATTAAGACTTTGAGAACTCTTTCAGATGGACTAAATGCATTTTGCATTATAAGATGGCCATGAACCTCTGGGGGCCAGAATCAGAATGTTATCATTTGAAAGTGAAATATTCCCCACAGCATACTGTGTTGAATTTTTGGTCCCCAGGTAGTATCACTATTTAGGGAAATTGTGGAAACTTTAGGAGGCAAGGCCTAGTTGGAGGAAGTGGGTCACTGAGGGGTATATATTTGAAGGTTATAACTTGATCCATAGTGCCTTACTCTCACTCTCTGCTTCCTGTCCACTATGATGTGAATAAGCTCCTCTGCCACACACTCTTGCCAACATAATCTTCTTCCCTAGAACACTGGGCAAAGCAACCATTTACTGAACCCTCTGAAACCATGAATCAAGATTAATGCTCCCTGTCTTAGATTATTTTTGTCAGATATTTTGTCACATCAGTGAGAAAGAATAACTAATACACTCCACTACTGGTCAGTAATCATATTTCATACTCTTTGTTACCTACCTCTCCAGTTATTCTAACAACTTTTAAGAAACAAAGCAAACCAAAAACCTTAATCACATTTCTCAAACTTTCAGATCTATTCCAAATATCTCTTTTTCAATAGATAATTGGACTTTATTTTACAAAGACAATTGAATACCAATTATTAATAACCAAATATCTAGCACCTGTAGCTTCACACTCTTATAGGAGTGTCTCTCCTCAACTTGTCTACATCAGGCCAAATATGAGCACTCTTCCTGTCTAAGAATAATCTAAGAATGTTCTAAAATCTATCCTTTCATGTCTTTTGTAGGAACTTAATCTATGAGTTATGTCTGTGTTCAATTGTTTAAATCATGTAGCATGTCAATCATCCCCATTTTAGGAAGAAAGAAAAAAGTAGAAAAAAAAGATGAAAGAAAAGACAGAAGCAAGCCTGGAAAGAAGGAAGGTTTAAGGTAATACTCTTTCCTCATTTTGAGATTTTTGCACAATAAACTGTGAATCCAGGCTTCTCTTCTCAGCTGAAGTGGTTGCACCCAAGTTTAGTGCTTAAGGAGGGAAGAGAATTATAACAGTGAAATGATGCCAAGTACTTCTGGCTACAGATAGATGGAATTCCCATGTAACTCCTATATAATGCCATCACATAAAATAGACAGACTTCCACCCAGGAATCAATTTGCATCCCATCTGACAAGGCCAAATTCTTGCATGTGTCTATAAGAAGAAGTTATAACAACAGGAGTTCTATTTTAACATAACCCATGCTGTGTAGCCAATAGGTTACTCAAATGCTGAGCCATATTTCTAAACCATGTAATGATGGGGTATTTATACCTTTTCAGTTCTTATTAATTCAGTTCTTGTAAACTTCAATAAATATAATATATTATTTAACCCATGCTGATTAATATTATAGAATTTGGAGCTATCTCAAATGATAGCTGGTGACTACAAATGGGTCACATAATTTTCTCTGAATTCTCCTTCACTCACTACTGAATGATCTTTTCTGGGAGATTTTTACACTCATTGGCTGTATAGTTTCCTTTCCTCTTTTCTTCTTATTAGGCTTCAAGTTAACTTCTACTCTTTACCACCTCTTAAAAGAGCACTTACTAAGGTCATCAATGACCCAAAATTATTTCATTTCTGCTAACAAATAACAAATTTTAGGATCTAGGTAATCCTATGGTATTAATATTTTATATTAGCTCAGTTGGTAGAGTGCTGCTCTGTAATCTCTTAAACCCTGAGTTCGATTTTCAGCACCAACAAAATGGGAGAAGTACCTAGCAGCCCACTCCCAAAACAATCAGCCATTGAAAACTCTGTGAATAGCAGAGAAGCACTGACATAGTGCTGAGTATGGCACAGTGTTGGAGAGTATTTTGTTCTGTTGTACATAGGGTCACTACGAGTTAGATTCAACTTAATAGCACTAACAACAGCAACAACAGATGTAAGAGGTTATTATACTCAATACTTCATGTTTGATTAGGGAACATATTACCATAAAGATTTCTAAAGCTCATTAAATAAAAATTAACTGATAGCATGAAAATGTTCAAATCAAATTGCCAATATCTTCTAGCTACACAGTATAGTATTTGTAGATAATGTAACTGGATGTTGCCCAATATGAAGGCTATGCTTTGTCTGATTTATCATTCTGCATGTGTCAGTATAGTTCATTATTAGCAATTCCCAACATAATTTCTGGCTTATTATACAACAGTGAAAGATCCACTTTAGTGATCTGGATTCAGTGAATTCAATAAAACCTTCTGACCTTAGATTGGCTATAGAAATACATAAGTAGAGAAAAAGATGTGTGATTTACTGTAATAAACTTGGATTTGTGCATTTTCATTCCCAATAACAATTCAAATGACTCATTTCAATCCTGACATTGAGTGATTTTTTATTAATTCTATGACTTAGAAAGCTGCAGCATGACAACTGCTTTTTTTTCTTCAGCTTATGTGAAATGACTATTTTTCATAGTATTTTATTATAGAACTAAGTAACCTTGTTCACATGACTTTTTATATTGTATCATATTCCAACTATTATATAGCATTGGTAATCACTTATTAACAATAGCATGTTGTTGTTGTTGTTAGGTGCCATCAAGTCGGTATCCGACTCATAGCGACCCTCATAGGGTTTTCAATGGCTGTTTCGGGATTGCCCTGGGAGTGGATTGCCAGGCCCTTCTCCCATAACAATAGCATAGACATTAGCATAATACAAATACATTTAAAAGGCTATTTTTGTCATGATATATCCACCAATAACAGGAGAGAGAAAACTTGATCTAGTGGTTAAAGATAAACATAAAAGGTAAAGCTAAGGTAATTATTTTATGTTCCAATTATATTTTTGCAATATGAAATAAATAATTGTATCCTGAACGTCAGGGTCCAAATGACATATTCAGAATTTTGTAACATTCATATTTTAACTCTATTATTATTTACGTGTATCAAGTAAATTTTGCATTTGGATTTTTCTTAAGAAATATTGTTGAAGAAAAAGTTTTATTATTTTTAATACACATTCAAATAAAACAATTAGATTATACAATGCTTATCAGTGTGTAAATTCAAATAAATCCACACACTCTCAATCACAAGTTAATTATACCTTTGTAAAACAAGTAATGAAACCATTGTTAAATCTAAGAATACCCCTTTTCTCTCTCTCCATCCCTCCCTCCTTCCTTCCTTC
>VMDO01037560.1:0-14214 GCA_007922755.1 Pedetes capensis | reverse complement strand
AGCAGCCTGGCTACTGCATTGAGTCCTGCACCTGCTAATTAGTGGGATGATCATCTTCTAGTGTTTATGTGTTTAGAACCATTTTAATTTGCTTCATGGGTACTTCTCTATGACTTATGGTTAGCATCCTGTACTTTCTGACTACTTTCTGAAATTCAGATAATTTAAGTAACTTAGAATCATTCAATATAAGTTTATGTAGGTCTTGCTCCCTCATCCATTTACATTTAGCTTTACTGGAACCTAAATGACATCCACTTTTGAGTAAATTCTTCTCTGATCTGCCTATGTGAGACAGAGATTTGAGAAGTTGGTGGAGAGAAGTGAAGCCTCATGCAGTGATGAAATAGGAAGATCATCACTTTATGGTGTGTTTGGGTGCATTTCTGATTTTTGTATGGCTGCAACATGTACTGTGACTTGTGAATTTCACAAACATCTATCCTTTCCATTATTCTCCAAAGGATGAATCTAGTAATAGAACTGTATACAAAATGCTTTTATTAGCTGTTTCAGCCAAGTGATCACCTAGGTCACATTTAAATTAAAGTAGAACTTGGCATGAATCATCTCTAGAGAAAATTCAACAATGAAATCAACGAGGAGAGCAGAAGGAAATTATTTTTGAACTCTATATCCTTTTCCACATTTAGGAATAGTTTTATAAATACATCCAAAGAACCACTTGAGAGCCTTTTTGAGGGTTAGAAAGGGTGCATGTATTTGTCAAATGAGGAAGCAATTATTCACCTCCCCTCTGATCAGTTATGAGAGACAGGAGCTTGAAAAAGGAGTTCAACAAGGCAAGTTTTGGTGAGAAATTCCATTTCTTGCTGTTGCTATTCCTCCTCCTCCTCCTCCTCCTCCTCCTCCTTCTCTTCCTCTTCCTCCTTTTGCCCCTCCACCTCCTCCTTCACCTCCTCCTCTTCCTCATCCTCTTGTATCTCATTCTCATTCTCTTTCTTTTTTTCCTCCTCCTTTATTTTGGCTAGTAAATTGACTAATAATATCTGAGGAGCAAAAGGATAGAGGACCCCCTAAAAGCCACCAATATTTCCTTTATTGGAATACTAATGCCTGAAATACAACAAAACTCAAGTTTACTCTTATTAAAGTCCCATCTAGAAAAGTGATGATTTATTAAGCAGCTACCTATTAGTTTGAATTACTTTGTCAGATATTTTTTCAGCACAGTTTTTAGGAAAACATAGTGGTAATCAGAGAAAATATGAAGACAAAGTTGATTGGAGAAGGGCTAGAAATGAGTAAACTGAGTACAAATTTTGGATTAAGGGACTTTTTTCTATTTTGAATTGCCTTGGAATCTCATGTGTGAGCAGTGTTTGGGAGTAGGTACAAAATAGCCTATGATTTCCTCTCCTATTTGAAGGAAAACATCCTGAACTCAGGGTACACTCAGATATCAAAAGTGCTCTAGGGTATAATGAATGCTTTTTACTAGGCTTACAGATTAAAAAGTGGCTTTAGCCCTTTTTCTTTCTATTTGATCTAAAGCAGCATTTATAGTCTCTCAACTAAGATACTCAAGATATGTAAAGATATAAATTTGCAGATTAAAGCCAATTTCTTGAAACTCACAAGTCAACTATATTTTTCTTGCTGGGGACTTAGGCTATGAAGTTGGTCTTTGTTTTTCAATCTTAAATATTTCTGCTGGTTGTCACTCATTTGAAACAAGTACTGTCAATTCTGTACTTGGCAGCATGTACTTATGAGAATATGTGCAGCAATTTGCCTTCAGCTCTTCTGAGAACAAATTATGTGTATATTGAGATGAAGTTATTACTTTATCATCAAACAAAAATGTATATTGTGATAGCACATTTTCTACAAATTTACTACTAGGTAATGCTATAAAATGCAGATGGATTTCTTTCTCAATGTTTTGTGGGAAGGTGTTAACCAAAATATTTTCTATATGAGGGTAAAAAATAGAAATGTTAATAAATGTTAATAAATAAGATAAAATTTTTGAGTAGCCAAATAAAAATAATTATGACACGAATAGCTATTAATTAAACCATCATGCATAGCTTCCACACATACTATTTATTTCACAATTAGCTCAAAACGGCTAAAAGGGTCCAGGACTGAAATGTCCACACTTTATAAAATGTTAAGTTAAACACCTAACTGTGAACCAGATTGCTTACAGTACAGGTCTTTCAACTGTAAATATCAAATGCACAAAAGACAGCATGAATCTTTTAGCTTTATAAAGATGACATGCAGATTCAAACATTTTGGGAAATCTAAGTCACAATAACATTTATAAGGAAGCATGTATTTAAGCATAACACTGGACACCTCTTGATCAATTATGTGGAAGTCAAAATGTCATACAAAAGATTCTATCATGATATTAAAAATCTCAGCTAAAGAAATGATTCAGCAATTTTTAAAGCCTGAAATACAATATCCTATAAAAATTCTCCAAAATAACAAATGAAAAATTGCTTTTAAGATAACTTCAATGAAATTGATTTCATAATTTTCAAAAATAAGAATGTTAGTTTTGGCCATTTCCAAGGTTCTATATGATTTTGGATTCTGTCTTAATATAAGCATTTCTTTTAGCAAAAAACTAAGGGTTTTACACCTGCAGCATAGCCCTGTGGCATCCGATCCTGTCAGATCTTGGAAGCTAAGCAGGGTCGGGCCTGGTTAGTACTTGGATGGGAGACTGCCTGGGAACACCAGATACTGTAGGCTTGGGAGAAGGACCCAGCAATCCACTCCCAAAAACCAATCCACCATTTAAAACCCTATGAACAGCAGAGAAGCACTGACAATAGTGTTTCGCCTGTTGTACAAAGGGTTGCTATGAGTCAGATACCGACTTCACAGCACCTAACAACAATAATAACAACAACAAGGGCTTTACAAAATTTCATAAATCATGGGAATTATATCTGAGACAACATTGTCTTCACTGAGGTAAGAGTAATAGAATGACAAAAATTAAATAATTTCTTTAGGTGTTAAAGAGGTTCCTGGTTTGAACAGTTTTAGAATAGTATCCTCTGGGTATGTCTGAGTTGTTATTGTTGTTAGGTGCCCTCAAGTCAGTCTCCAATTCATAGCCACCCTATGTACAACAGATGAAACACTGTTGTTGGTGCTTCTCTGCTATTCATAGGGTTTTCAATGGCTGATTGTATTTTTGGAGTGGGTTGCTGTGTCCTTCTCCCAAGCCTACATCACTTGGTATGTCCAGGCGATCTCCCATCCAAGTACTAACCAGGTCCCACCCTGCTTAGCTTTCAAGAGCTGATGGGATTCGATGCCCCAGAGGTCCAGCTGCAGATGTATATCTGAGTAGTTAGGTAATATTTCTTCTCATTAAAATAACAATTTCAAATTCTAAATATCCACTTACTTGGGTTTTCATTTTGAAATGAACATAAAAGTAGTCTCTGTTTGTATGGCTAGTCTGGTTTATATGCCTCAAAGTCCAACCTTTTATGATGCAGCCTTTGTAATATGCTGTTTTTAGAACTACATTCAATCATGTAAGCAAATAAACAATGTAAGTGAAGGTAGACTTAGAAGTGAAGTCGCTTGAATCTGCATCTTGCTCACGTTAAGGAAGATGTGAGAATATTAGTAACTTTAATCAAGTACTTTTGTTTCTTGCTCATAAATTACTGGGTGGGTATGTCATAAATATAGTAATTTTCTGAGGGAGTGGTCAGGTAAGTCATGAGCTCAGACAATTTTTGACCACAAGTACAAGGATTATGGTAGAAGAAAATAAAGATTTCTAGTTAACAAGATAAACTATAGAAAAAATAACAATAGTCTAACACTGATCTTTAGGAGGTAGTCTGTTAATTATACTGATAGAAGAAAAAAATAAAACATATATTCACCAAAGTCATGGTTAAATTGTACTATTCAGTCACATAGTTGGCATTATCTTCTTTAAGTCTAGGATCACAACTTTGCAAAGTCATTAATGAATTCTAACCGCATATTCACCATTTCTAACTCTTGTTGATTATAGCATATTCCCCTGAGTTTAATTAATTTATTGATTGATATACTTGGTGGTTGAACCCAGGGCCTCATGCATGCTTTGCATGTAATTACCATTGACCTCCAACTCTAGCCCATTTTTTAAAATTTATTTTTTATCTTGATGCAGGGTCTCACTAAGTTATGCAGGCTGTCTCTGGCCTTGAATCTGCAATCTTCCTGCCTCTACCTCCCAAATCTCTAGGATTATAGGCATGAAGCCACTGTGCCCAGTTCCCTTGAATTTTAATCATTCACAGAGCTGTATCCAAGCTGAATGGCTAGTAAAAGATGTCTCCTTTACTATTAAATGGAATATACACTTGTCAATTGATAGGTGACAAGGGTTGAAAAACCCATCCCACATGTTTCTATTGGTTAATCACGCATTCCTTGACTTAACCTGTTATAGGATGAACTGTGCCTCCCAAAAAGAAATTGAAGTCTTAAATTCCAGTACCTTGGGATTTGACATTACTTAAAAGTAAAGGCAATTCAGGTATAATTAGTTAAGATCAGGTCATAATGGAAGCAGGAAGGTCCCTTAATCCAAAATGACTGCTGTCCTTATAAGAAGGGACACAGAGACGAGAAGCCCATGTGAAGAGACAGGTGCACAGACAGAAAATAGTCATGATGATAGAGGCAGAGACTGCAGTTATGGAGCTGCACTCAAGTAAAATTAAAGACTGCCTATAACATTCAAAACCTAGGGGAGAAAGCATGGGGCTCCTGGAACCTTTTTTTTTCATACTTCTAGCCTCCAGAACTGTGTAAGAATAATTTTTGGTTGTCTGAGTGGTACCTTGTTATAACAACCTTTGAAACTAGTACAAACTCATTCAATTTTCTCTGTCTAATTGGTTGCTTTTATGTTTGCATATGCATCATGAATATTTAGTTTCCCTCTCCCCAGTACTGGGGATCGAACCCAGGATCTTATACATGCTAAGCAAGTACTCTGCCACGGAGTTGCCCTATCAGCCTCTTTATTAATTTTTAATTTTAATTTTGAGACAGGGTCTTGCTAATTTGTGCAGGCTGCCTCTGGCTGCACACTTGTGATCCTCCTGCCCAGTTTTCCAAGTAGCTGGGATTATAGGTGTGCACCACAGAGCCCAGTTAACTTAAATTTCTTAAACTTTTCTTGAATAGCTTCAGTTCTCACATATACTGTAATCTCTAAGAGTAGAATCTATGCATTCAATTTCTTTAGTTTTTACTCACTTCTAATCCTTGTGTACTCTGCCACTGAACTACGTGCCATAATGAATGCAGGGATTCAAAAGACTTTAAAAAAATTTTTTTATCTTGCTAATCCTTATGTTAAAAATGTAGTAAAGGGAAACCAGTATATGGTAGTATGGGAGAAAAATGTGACTATTTTTGAATGTTAAGATCAATATCCTTTTTCCTTATTACATATCTATAAAAGTGATATGGAATGCTGATCTTCTTATACTTCCATCCTTCTTATGAAAGTAATAGTATTATAAAATACTATAGATAATTACTGCAGTGGTAGCCCTGTGGCATCCGAAACCGTCAGATCTTGGAAGCTAAGCAGGGTCAGGCCTGGTTAGTACCTGGATGGGAGACCACCTGGGAACACCAGATGCTGTAGGCTTGGGAGAAGGACCTGGCAACCCCCTCCCAAAGATCAATCTGCCATTGAAAACCCTATGAACAGCAGAGAAGCACTGACAATATTGTTTCCCCTATTGTACAGAAGGTCGCTATGAGACGGATACCGACTTGACGGCACCTAACAACAACAACAACAACATAGATAATTATAATATAGTTGAGAACATGATAGAAACACTTAGACATAATTAGAGATGAGCCAATGAATTACCTAACGTATATATTTAAACTTAGTAGAAAGCTATCATAATTAAAATATATATTATGGTCCTTGTTGTTGTTGTTGTTGTTAGGTGCCGTCGAGTCGGTATCCGACTCATAGCAACCCTCATAGGGTTTTCAATGGCAGACTGTTTCGGGATTACCTTGGGAGTGGATTGCCAGGTCCTTCTCCCATTTTTGCGGTGCTGGGAATTGAACTCGGGACCTCAGAGACTGCGGTGCAGCGCTCTACCAACTGAGCTAAATCCCAGCCCCATTATGGTCCTAGGGTAAAAATAAAAAAGACACACACATGGGAAAAACTCAAAGCTCAAAAACTCTTTAATAAAAATATAAGATGAATGTAGCACATAAGTTCAACACAGAAAAGGAGACTTGGAGCCAGGTGCAAAGGCACATGCCTATAATCCCAGCAACTTGGGAGGCAGAGGTAGGATGATTGCAAGTTTGAGACCAGAGGCAGTCTGTGTAATTTAGCGAGACCTTGTCTCAATAAATAAATAAATAAACAAACAAACCAACCACAAAAACAAGAAAAGGAGACTTGGTCATTTCCTGATTCTGGGAAAGCTAGTTCCTGGTTAAGAAAGCTTGATCCTTACCTCACACTATATCATATGGACTGAGAATGCAAATTGCATAATTTAAAAAATAATAATGGCCAACATCAGCAAGGGTACAGTAAAACAGACTTTTTCATACTCTACTGGTACAAATAAAAAACAGTAAAATCTCCCCAAAGAGCAATTTGATAATTTGTGCAAGGATCTTTAAAAAGAATTCTCTTTTCTTCTTTGTTATTATATTTTTGGAACTGTTAACTTCAGCAATTATTCTACTAACAGGAGAGTAATGTCACTTACACCAGATGTGCTTGCCTTTAATGCTCACATCAGTCACCTCGAGCTCTTGTTAAGATTACAGATTCTGATTTAAGAGTCTAATGGTGGGACTAGCAATTCTACATTGCTGACTAGCTTCCAGGAGATGTCTATGTGGCAATATTTGAGTAGCAATGCATTTTAAATCATAGCCAAGGATACCTTGCAAAGAACCAAGTTACATCTTCACATATGCACACGTCTAAATATCTAAAGGAAATACATTTAAGTCTTAACCTCTTCCCTCTTTTTTCCTACCTACATGAAACTCTAATGTCCATAGTTTACAGAGAAAATATTTCCAGTAAACCAATGGTTTCTTGGGCTTTAAATCTCATTATTTCTTTGCCCTAGGAAAGTTTTCACTGGCATTTGCCCTAAAATTATTCTTAAATTTGGCTCCCATCATTGAGTTAAACTCTACTGTCTAAGAGAAAAAAGGTATGAAAAGCCCAATTGGGGCCATTCTGGTAAATTTAGTAGTACTTCAATTCATTGGCCCATTGGGGATGAGTTAACTCCACTCCCATCCCTGTGGACAGACTGCTTGTTAAGGTGCACTTGTTTGGCTCTTATTGCCCTGCACTCTCAACAGCAAACTTTCATTGCATACTTCCTTTGATCACTTCCAAATATGAACTTGTCAAGGATGTAGTTCAGATATAAGACAATATAAAAATCCAAGGATAATGTTTGATTACTACATCTTCCATAGCAGACAAAAGAAATTTTCTTATTTTATAACTAAATGTATCTGAAGGAAACAATCTCAATAGTAGCTCATTAAGGCTGTCATTAGAAGTGCTGACTATAAGAGGAAAGAAGCTAATCAAACAAAGGGGATGTCCAAACCTCTGGGGAAGGCCAAAATAGTTTGAAAGATACTACCAGGGATTTGGAAATCATGTCTTCCCACTTTCGCTCACAATGTTTCCTTCTGTGTTCTGAGAGCTTTTTCCAGAGAGCAACAACAATGAAATTGCATTTAGAGTTAAAGGAGTATCCAAATTTATAATTCTCCTATGTGTATTTGAAAATATTTGACAGACTTGTAGGATATGGTAATGCACGTCTATAATCCCAACATTATGAAAGGCAGAGGGATGAGGATCATGAGTTCAGGTCACAAAACAAAACAAAAAAAACAACAAAAAAATTGGCATGCTTGATATCAAGAGAGGAATTAGTAACTTATAGAAACGCAGATCATTTACCATGCTAAACTATATGATCTTTCAATCCATTTTTTAGCCTCATAAAAGTTCCCAATTAAAAAACTGTCTAAGTGTGGAATTATTTCAGCCAAATATTCTTTCTATGTAAAACTAAAATTCTCTACAAGTATCAATGACAATTCGATGGAAGAGATTTCAATGTTAAATATATTTGGATGTCTTTTTCCTCATTAGGTTTACAACATATTTTCATTTAAATCCATTAGATTTGTTATACAAGCTACACAGAGCCATTCATAGTGAAGAGGACCAAATGCCACTTGAACTTCAAGGATACATTAGGAAAGTGAAATAAGGCAGAGTATTCTACACTATATTCAATGAATATAAAATAAAGATATACATAAGCATCTGTTCTATGTCAAACATGAGAAAGGATTTCTTTTAGCTTTTATTTCTCTAATGGATATTTCCCCCATGTGTGTGTCAGTTTGCCATACTGTGGGGGCTTGCGTGTTGCTGTGATGCTGAGATCTATTCCGCTGCTATTACAGGTACCAACATGGTCACCCAGGGGGACAGGTTTCAGCTGAGCTTCCAGACTATGACAGACTCAGGAAAAGGACATGGCCAATCCACTCCCAAAACAATTAGCCATCAAAAATCCTACAACTAGCAAAGAAACACTGTCAGATATAGTGCTGGAAAATGAGCTTCCCAGGTTGGAAGGCACTCAAAAGACAAATGGGGAGGAGTTGTCTCCTCAAAGTAGAGTCTACCTTAATGACAGGAATGGAGTAAAGCCCCAGGGACCTCCATTTGCTGATGTGGCACAACTCAAAATGAGAAGGAAACACTGTAAGCATCCATTAATAACTGGAAAGTGGAATGTATTAGTGTGAATGTAGGAAAATTAGAAATCCTCAAAGGGGAAATGGGATGCTTAATCAATAACATTCAACATCAACAAATGGATATTTCAGAATCTTTTGGCCTCAATTTCATTTTCAGTTTAGATCGAATTGTCACTATGCTTGAGTTTTACTCTGATATGTAATGATATCATTTAGGCATGGATTTATAAAGGCTTTCCTTCCATTTATGTGATCAATTCATCATAACTAGCAGATTTGCAAGGAATCTTTCAGTGACAGGCTCAACTTACTGTGAAATTTGTTCACAGAGAGAATACACAAGGATGTAAACAGAAGTACAATTGCTTCAGTACAATTGCTTTGGTACTTTAATTATCTGATTTCTTTGAGTGTCTGATGTTAAATGAGGAATGATCAGTTAGTGCATACTTTCTAGACTAAACCCATGTGTCCGAATTATTGATCTTCTAACAGCCTTGAGAAAAGGATATTTAAACCACCGGCTTTCCAACCTTCTTGATGTAACTCCAATCTTAAAAAAAAAATCTAACATACACTTATTAGAGATATGCATGCTTACTCTTTCTGGGTACAATGTATGCTGATCCTTTCAAATTGATTCACAATTTGTTTTTTTCTAATCACATGATGCGTAGTTGGTTATCTGAAAAAATGACTATCTTATGCTCAAAACAATGTTAAAATATTATTGTTTTGAATTCAGTGTAGAGAAATAGTGACATGTGAGTGTGTTGTTGTTATTTTTCCACTATCTCTTTGTATTCAAAAAGTAGTGAAGGAATTTTATAGTGTTTTATAATCACTTTAATGTAAAAGTTAAAGTCAAGTTTCTTCATATAGTGTCATCACTCTCTCACAATAGCATTGCAAGTTAGTCCAAGTATGAAAAGGAAAATTGAATGGACCTTTATGCATGTTTTCAAAGTGTAATTTTAATAAAGTTAAAAAATCACTTTCATGCAAAATATAATGAGTATACAGTGATTTATTTAGATTACTAATGAAGGAACCAGCAGAATGGCAGAACTGGCTCAAAGGAGGACCAAACATAGTGGTAGTGACTGGTATGCTGACCCATACATGCACACACATGTATTCATATACATATATACACCTTAGTGGAAAATAATAAATGCTTGGAATAAGTTTGCTAAGTTAAATACAAAATACCTTAATAGTTATAGACCAATGATATTACACATTTCTATGACCCCATTAGAATTCATTTTCATTTGCATCTCTACCAGCTGAAAATCACTTGTTATATATTAATCTTCTCAAATTAATATGGAAATTATTCATTCTATGCCCTAATTGCCTACAGTTATACCACTGTGGTGTTCTATCCCATCATATCTTGGAATGTAAGCAGGATCAGGCCTGGTTAGGACTTGGATTGGAGACCACCTGGGAACACCAGATGCTTTAGGCTGGGGAGAAGGACCCAGCAATGCACTCCCAAGAAACAATCAGCCATTGAAAACCCTATGAATACTAGAGAAACATTAACAATACTGTTTCACCTGTTGTATGTAGGATTGTTATGAGTTGGACACTGATTTGACAGCACCTAAGAACACCAATGCCCTAGTCAGTTCTAAATAGTAAATCCAACAAAGTGATCTTTCCATTTAGAGGGTTAAATTTCTTTCCATTTGAGTGTTGTGCCATGACATTGAAAAGACACATAGAAGTCTTTTAGCCTAGTTTCAAAGACTGTTCTTAAGAATGTAAAATGTTCATTAGCAATAACTGATTAGGTTTGTTTTTGTGTTTTTAGGACATAGGACAGTAATTACTATATAGTAGATTTTTGAGGAATACCTGTTTAGTGAAGAACTGCTAACTTATACAGGGAAGAAGGACACTTCTGTTTGGGATAAAACTCTCCATAAGGACATCTGGAGATTAATGAATCTCATCCTACCTAATAATATCTTAATCTATGCATCTATTGTCTCACTAGCCTACTCACTATTTTGTGAAGGGGATTTTATAATGCAGTATGGTGTGAGTAGATAATTTTGAGGCATACTTCTATGTGATTTTCCCTTCAGCACAAGTAAATTTATCAATTGCCTATGGTGTCTGTATTGATGGAAGTGTTTTTTTCCAAGTTATATTTATGAAATCAGTAGAATTGAACTGATTCCTGTAATTTTCTTTTTAGAATTTGTTAGACAAATTACTTTTTTAAAGCAGATTTAGAATTCAATGCAATGTGCAGCACTAGTCAAAAGTTACAACTGATTAAATCCCTCATTAAAATCAGTACCAAGACAAGCATCCTAGGAATGTGCAACATCTATATGTAGGACACTTTAAATGAAGACTGAAAAATATAACAAGATATGTTATTTTCTTGAGTAGAAAGACAAAGCTTCACAAAGATATATACCATCTCAAAATTAATCTGTAAATTTAATGTCATTTTAATATTATATAATTTTTTCCTAATGCAAACAAGATAATTCTCAAATTGATGTAAAAAAGTAAAGAAGGAAGAACTGGAAGGTTTACTATATCTAGCAGATATTAAAATATTTCATAATGCACAGAAAGACTATTATAAGCACATATAAAATGTATAAGTAGTCACAATACATATGAGACTTAAGTTTGTGATTCAAGAATTTAAAATAAGTAGTGAAAACAATGGATTATTAAAGAAATAGAAAACAGAACTGGGAAAAAATTGGTAGGATAAACATTTTACATCTTCCATCAGTATCAAAAAATTACATATAAAATTATCCATAAATATTCTTACTGAAATTGTCAAGTTTTTTCTTCCATAATCATGGGATAAATTAAGTCTAGGAATGAACCACAACTCAGAAAACACTGGAAAATTTGATTCCACAGCAAATTACACATGCCCGAAAGTGAGGGTTATGCATATGCATCTATTTCTCTCAAAATATGCCAAGTATATCTGTAGGAATTCACAAGAAACTGATAATGAGTGGCTGCAAGACATTCAAAAGGTGGCAGGAAGATTTTCACCATACATCCTTTTATTCTTTGAATATATAATAGACTTTTTCTAGGAAAATATAACCTGAGGGGAAACTTACAAATAAGTCTGAAATGGCATCCATCAGTGATTGCATGTTTAGTCTTCTGTATAGCCAATACAACCCAAGTCTAAATGATGAACTTATTTCTTGTTCTGCTGCTAATTCTATTATTATTATTATTATTATTGAAGTTTGAAGCACTTGAAGTTTGAACCCAGGGCCTCTTACATGCTTTGCAAGTGATCTACCAGTGAGCTGCACCACCAGCCCAGTTTTCATTCTTTTATCTTGAGATAGGGTATCACTAAGTTATGGAGGTTGCCTCTGGCCTCCAACTTGCCATCTTCTTGGCTCCACCTTGGAGTCACTGGGATTATAGGCATGAGCTACTGCACCCAGCCTATGTTGCTACCTCTTTCAAGTCACATCTTTGGGTCTTCACACAATGTACAAATATTTCCATACCTTTCAATTTCTATAATATGCCCTTTGATAACACATGCCACCACAGAAGGGAAGAACAGTCTTTAATTTGAACCATCTCAGAGCAGCAATTAATATAGTTTCAGGAGCACAGATTGTGGGTAAAGGAATGGTGGAAGAAGATTCTGTGGAGGTGAAGTTGTGTCAAGCAAGGTTGGGCTCTATGTTCTGTTTCAAAGAGTTGGACTTGATCTGTCACCTGACTTTGGAAAGACATTTTCCATTTTGGAAAGACAACTCTGGTTGTATATCAGAAAACTGATTGGAAGGGGTGTGAATGTGACATATAGTCAGTGAGGCAGCTGCATGGTGGAATGAACTACCTTTAATACCTCCGTAATGACAAAGTCTGCTTCACTGAATCCTTGAAATGCACTTTCTTTCCTTCCCTTTCATCACAGCTAACTAGAGCTAACTTATTTCCTGTACACGAGTGATGGGACAGGCACTATTCTAACATGGTTTCACATACTTCATTTAAACCATAGAACAACTTTATGACATAGATAACATTCCTATCTTCATTTGATGAGTGGAAAAAAATGAGACAGTTCAATAACTCACTGAAGTTCACACAGTAAGTGATGAGGTAGAGAATGAGTCAGGATGCAGTTCTAGAAACAATGTACTCTGCCTCTAGGCTACAGTGGTTCTCCCTGGATCAGGACATAGGAAATACCACTTGAAGGTCCTTTATGACTCTTGTTATTCCCAATTGCTACCCAACGACCACACTTATTCCAGAACTGTCTGCCTAAAGTATTGCTTTCTTCACTTCACCTCACTGCTTTGCATCATACAGTGGCTCCCTATTGCTTGTCAATAAAGTTTTCTTTGGTTGTTTAGCATCTTTTCTAAATCCTGATTCATGCTTACTGTAGGTCACACAGTCTTTTAGGTATACTGAAGTTCAAACTTTCCTAAAAGAGTCTCCATTTTCATGAAATTGTCTGACTATTTTGTAGTCTAAAAGCTTTTTCCCATGGCTCACCAACTATTGAACTCAGTACAAAACATCTAGCATGTGATTACATGCTATGTTATGGTGACTTATTTTGTGCATTTTAGTCCTATCTTCCCATTTTAGATTCTAAAAAGATGTGTTTCTCTTTTTTCTTTGTAATCCTAGTGGCTCTCAGCGGGTTGTGGACTCATAGTAAGAAGTAAGGATATACACAGTTGACTGAAATGTCATTATTCATAGGCTATTCCACGACTGATTCTTCAAATTTGGTTCTCAAGTTAGTCCTTGAATTTTCAAATGTTTACACTAGAAAACATTTATAAAAGTCCCATCTTGTTGGTCATGGTGATATGTGCATGTAATCCCAGTGATTTAGGAGGCAGAGGCAGGAGGATCACAAGTTTGAGGCCAGAGGTAGCCTGTGCAACTTAGCAAAACCCAGACTCAAAGGTAAAAAAAGAAACTGGGCTGGAAGTGCAGCTCAGTGGTAGAGTGCTTGTAAAGTAAATGTGACAACCAAGGTTCAACCCCCCAGTACAGCAAAAAAAGCACCATCCTTTAAAAAGCAAAAATATAGTAATGACAATAAATATTTATAAGATTTGCTGCCCATGTACCATATTCCTGATACTGTGTGAAGCTTTTGTCACATATCATCTCCCTGAGTACTGTTTGTATTTCCAGGAATACTAGTATTTTCAGAAAGATAACTTGGAAAAAAGCTCATCTGATACATTCATAAAGAAACCAAGGCTATGATTCCATTTGCATGCTCTTTTTCTCTCTAACGCCAAGTAGGTGGAATAACGAGAATCTTTAATCCTCTAAACTTGGAAGCACAGTGTGTGTGTGTGTGTGTGTGTGTGTGTGTGTGTGTGTGTGTGTGTG